>KK113182.1:296696-321101 GCA_000611955.2 Stegodyphus mimosarum
GCTTTTACCAAAAATAAATGTTAATCGAATGTTTGAATTTTCTGACTTCATTTTAAATTAAAAGAACGCAAAACTGTTCTTCGACTGACATTGCGTGTCTTGGAAACATATGCCCCCAAAATTTTTGTGATTACAAAATTCTGTTTAATTCACAAAATATTTTAGTCAAATATCTATATATCTATATATATATATATATATATCATGTTTTCAGTAAATGTGCATAGGAATGACGAAGCTGCGCAATCAGGCCACATCAGTATCCGAATGTTGTCATCGTAGAATGGAAGGTAGACAAAAGATGAGACAGAAGAACTTCACTATTAAAGTTCCATACCTTTATTCTGTTAAACGGTAGATCATTTTCCTTTCAGACGAAGAGCACCAAATTACATATCCGTAGTGATTTAAATTAGGTAATATCCAATTTAAAAATTTAGCATCATAACTTATTAAACAAATATAAGAAAAAGAGACCAAGCAGCGAAGATTCTGATAGCGTGCGATAGCAGAAAGCAGTCTGACTAAACACGGCGCGTAGAGCTATTTATAGTAGCGGTTACATAACATGCCAGAGTGTTCTCGAAAGTACTGGTCTAGGGGGAAGATTCTGAAATTGCGGAAAGTTAATTAGAGGCTGCCTGTTCGCGTAGAGCGAAGCCATCGTATTTTTTATAGTTTACATGTATATAATATGTATATGTATATAATATAATTAGGACATAATATGTATATATATATATATATATGTGTGTGTGTGTGTGTGTGTGTAATATAATTAGGACATGAAATAATGAACACTAGCTTTAAAGCGACTACTTCATTTTAAATTAAAAGAACACAAAACTGTTCTTCGATTGAGACTGCGTGTCGTGTAAACATATGCCCCAAATGTTTTTGTGACTTTTGTGATTACGAAATTCTGAATTATATATATACATAATTCATAATTTAATCTTCAATTTTAATTAAAAAAATTAATTTCGATTAATCATTCAATTTTTATAACCAATTACTTTTACAGCGTCTATGAAAGGGCGCTGCAGAGAATACAAAAGCAGGAAAGACAGAAACGTTCTTATTGGTTGTCTCCACGTTCAAGTTTTACAGTAAATAAATTTGTTGTCGAAATACATTCGTCGCAGGGTTTATTTTTCGACTGAAAATTATGTTAAAGAAGCGTAAATGGGTATAGCAGAAAGTTTTTAAATGTGTTTGAAAAGAATACTTCTCTTCACAACCCCCACAGTACGTTAGTTTTTAGCTCTTCTTTCGCTTAACCGCCGTCGAGCGTTGACGTCATAGCTATCGATTGTCAAATCACGTGACTTCCGTCTGCGACGGAAATATCCAATATAGCGGCAGGGAAGGAAGCATCTCTGGGCGCCATAGAATTTAGAAGTGAAGTTACATGGGTTAGTGGAGAGTAAATGAAGGGTATCCTCTAATGCAGCGTTTCTTAAAACACTGGACCCAAAAATTTAATTCAAATGCATGAGGTTCAAGAAATTACATAAACGGACTTTTAAAATTACATTTTAAAGTTACAGTAACGGATAAAGTTTTTTAGAACATTAATTGAGGTTAATGGGATTCATCAGCTGTCATTATTAAAGGAAGAACGAATTTGTTGAACTTTCAAGTGATTTAGATTTAAAACTTGGGTTTCCACAAAAGTCCTTGATGATTGAGATATGGATTGGAATTACGTTTGAAATTCCCAAAATTTCTGAAATTTCACTAAATGTCGCTTGGCACAACATACTTATGTAAGACTTTCGTTTCTCCCAGTTTTAATGCCTTATTAAATCCAAATGCCGTTTGACGCTGAGAAATGTTGAAGATGCTCTTCTTCCACCAGGGACAAATGCTGCACTAAAAAAATAATTTGCTATGCAGCAAAAAACAATCACATCCCTCTTATTACAACGCGATTTTCTGTCATTAATTTTATGTATACTTGAAACAAAAACAAATTCTAAAACTACTACTTTTAATCCATGTATTTTTTATGTATTTTTTACCAAAGGAATCAGTTATTTGAGGGAGAATATTTACTTTTACATCTTCATTATATATTTAATATCTGGACTCAAGAAAAAAAAATTCGATGTTAATAAGGGGTTATAAATGAAAAAAGGTCTAAGAAACGCTCGCGGCTCTAGTAAAGAAAATTTATGTAATCGCGTCAAAAATTCCGCCGTTGTGTAGTGGATAAATATTTTAATGAAGGCTTCGAGAAGATAAAGAAAGGGAAAATCTAGAAAAAGAAAGGAGAAGAATAGTAGAATAAAAAGCTCTGAAAAAATATTTATTTACTATATATTTCCTTTTTTAAAAAAATTGAAATCATTCATGATAGAAGCAATTATTATTAATGGATTTCCTTTTATTATAGAAAGGATCTTGGACTGAAAACTGGATATGAATTATCATTGAATTAAATTCCTTTATAATTTCAATTTACATTTATAATATAGTGAATTCTCTCTAAGATGACCCCACATGGTTTCGTATGTCTCCGGTCTTCTGTGAAGATGGCCTTCTTAGAGAAGTAATATTCGATAGCCATGTTTGTTTATGTTCTAAGAAATCCTGTTATTTTCAATGTGGGTCCATTTAGAAAGACGACCGCTATGACAACGGTAACTGCAATAGCAAAATTTGCTGGACGATCTGAACTTGTAACTGGAAGCTGTTTTATAACTAATTTATTTCTATTATAATCAATTTTATCGGTAAAACAATATAATTAAAATGAATAATATAATTAATTGCGATCTTTCTCATTACACAAACAATACGCGCCAAACAATTTTCTATAGAAAGACACATGCACGAATTGGATATTTCTAGCAAGAATACATACTGTCATCATCAGCTCATTTTGACTTTTGTAGTTTTCTTCACCTCTAAACTTATGAAATATATGTCATTATTTCAATAAAAGAAGGACTAAAGCCAATAATACACCTAAAAACATTTTATTGACAGTATTTATTTTGAAAACAAGAACACGGGTGCAAAATTTAAGAACACTATTAATTAACTGTGGTTTTAAGCAAAGCTTGCACGTATATCATTGTGTTATATGGGTCACTATTTCCTAAGCCTAAAGTAATGTAATTGAAACGTGTATATTCATTACGTTATTTTGAAGCAGGAGACGTTAAAAATTAGCAATGCCTTCGCCTGGAACCTGGACATCTCAAATACTATTCGTGTGCACTACAGTTACACCACGAAGACGTGTTGGAAGAAGAAGGGAGAAAATACCTTATACAGTGGACACTCGTAAATTCTAACTCCAATTTTATCCGATTATCCTATGCGAAGAGAAACGATAACTTTAAAAGTGTATCACCGAAAAAGAAAAATCTCCTTAAGCTCCCAAAATATATTATGCTATGTTATCTAATATTAAACATATTAAAACGCACTAAAGACATACCGTAATCATAAAACGAAGCAGAAGATATGCAGTAGAAAGTGCAATTTAATTGAAAATATTAATAACACTTTTGAGAAAAACTGAAAAATGGATGTCTGGTTTTGTTTATTGTGCTCACATTTTTCAGCCAGTTTCTCATTTTAAAGTAAAGATTTCAATTCATTTTCAGAGGAAGGTTCGACCTGAATATATGCTTTCAGAGTTTTTATTAGAGTCCGTTATAGTTTCATCATCAGGACTTTTAACAGTCTGCATTCTGTTCTGAAACCGATAGTCTCTTCTTTTTTATCTTCTTGGATGGTTACAGCCAAAAGCATCGAGGCAAAAGCATCACAGACGAAAATGTCGCAGAGAAAACAACGCAAGGCGAAACCGTTGCGGTACAAAACATAGTGGGAGAAAATAAAGCAAAGAGAAAACATTGCAGTTCTAAAAACATAGTGGTACAAAATATCGTGGTCGAATATAAAGCGGTTCAAAAATTTCGCAGTTCAAAAACATCCCCGTTGAAAATATCGTGGTAATAAATAAAGCACCTAAAAATCATCGTATGACGAAAATATCGCACACATGCTTTTTTCAAATCCCATACTGACATATTACGTAACTGACTTTCCTCATAACCAACAACTCGACATCCAAAAACTTGATTGCACGCTATACATTAAAATATTAACGACACTTTAAGAATAAACGGAAATAAAGCAAAATATAATTTTCACCAAAACAAAATCAGATTAATGTGAAAGAAAATAATTTGATAATTAACTAAACAATTTTTATAAAGGTAACCTGATGCAGTTATTTATTTTCGTTTTGCTAAACCTTTTTAGACTATTTTTCATAAAAGAATTATCAGTAAAGCCTCATAAAAAAGGTTAATTTAGTAATGCCTTTATTAATTAACTGTGTAACTTTAAAAATTTATTAAGTTCTATGAATTGCATTAATTTTCTACTCGGTTTCAATTTTTAAATGCTAAAGTTTCCTTCTTAGTTTTTCAGCAAAAATTTAACAGTTCATTCAAAAATATGATATAAAGAAGTAAAAGATTCCCCCTTTCCTTTTTGCTGTTCCAAATGATTATGCGAACATGCATTTACAACTTTTAAAACTTGAAAACGCATGTCTGCGATGTTATCGTCATGCGATGATTTGTAGGTACTTTGTTTTTTGCCACGATATTTTCGACGACGATGTTTTTAATCTGAGAAATTTTTGAACCGCATTATTTTCGACCACAATGTTTTGTACCACTATGTTTTAGAACTGCGATGTTCTCTCTTTGCTTTCTTTCCTCCCATGATGTTTTGTACCACAACGTTTTCGCCTCGCGTTGTTTTCTCCGCGACGTTCTTAGCCGTGATAATTTTGCCGCGATATTTTCGGCGGACACCTCTCGGATATTATGTCATCGTCGCTCAGTTTACCATAGACTTCAGAGTCTTCACCTACCCTTACATAATCAGAAAATGTAATGTTATCACATTTAACTTTTTTTTACTCAGGAAAAGCTCTATCAATATCGTCACATTCTTCGATGTGAATCCAAAGAAACAGATTAGACAAGGGGCTTTGCCCATAAGGCATCGACAGGAGATGAACAGGAGAACAACAGCCACTAATATTTAGCGGAAATGCAACAATCTAGGAATGCAAACATATACTTCTTTACAGAGAAAGAAATGCAGCTGATTTCGATACACAAAATAATAAATACAGCGTGTATTTGCTTCTTTAAACGATGATATACTATATATCGGTTAAATGAGAAAAAAGGAATTTTTTTTGTCAAACTTTCAGTTCGAATTAACTGAAGTGATAAAAATTTAGTTCGAATTGGGGAGATATTTTTTACATTAATTCCAATACAAGTTTTTTTTGGGTCTTTGGATTAATTCGAATTAACGAGCGTCCACTGCAATACTCCCCTTTTAAAGGGTGATTAGGGATTAGGGGACCCAGTCACCAATTCCTGGTGGTGAAGAATTATCGTCTACCAGTCTTTTAGTTAGTGTGTCATTGAATAATAATTATTAGGTTTATTATTGATGGAGACATGAAAAATGAGCAATGCCCTCAAAGGGACTCGAAACCGGGAGGTTCCGAATACGCGTCAATTGTGCTAGCGGTACACCACGAAAGCATGCTGAAAGAAGGAAGAAAATACGTAAGCGTTGGAGATAAGCGTTGTAACGTGAAGGAAGAGATCCGTAATCTAAATCAAAGTCTTCCGTAATTACAAATTTAAGACAAATTTTCATGTATTTTTGTCTTCTATTGCATTACTAAGTTAAGCTAGTGTTTACGACTAGTACATTAGTATTGTATATTAACTAGTGTATTGGCACTGTGAATTTTTTTGATTTAAATACAGTAAAACCTCTTTTATCGAATACGCTAAAATAACTTATAATCATCAGATTGCAATCCTAAGTTGTGAAACAGCTGAAAAACAGCCTTCTATGAAAACTTTCCGATAGTAATATTTTATTTAAATAACCTCATATTTGAAACAAAAATACAATATTTTACTGTGTTACTATAGGGGCGTTTGACAAAAGGAATTGTTTTAATGTTAAAATTGGCTTTATACTTCGTTCAACAAAAAAAACGACTTTTTATTAGCTGATATGCTACTTACCAAACAATAAATCAAACATAATTGCTCATAAGCATTAAACAAATTTTCACTTTTTTTCAAAATAAAAGCCTCTACAATATCTGCTTAGTGATATCAGATGCCAAAGCACCTTTCGAAATTCTTTGATATAAATATTTGCATACAGATTTAAAAAAAATAGCTACTGAAAAAACCTTATTTTTTCTTTTCACTGTATGAGATAATCCGATCAATATATTGAAAATCTAGTTTTGTTGAACCATAATTAAACAGCTAATATTTTATTATTATTCTTTTTAATAACTGTGAAAGATACCGAGATCATATTTTGCTAAAGTTTGTTTAAGCAAGCACTACATAAATTTCATCAAATTATAATTCTCCTTAATCATGTAGGATTTATTAAAAAAAATCATGTTAATGTTTTTAGTTTAAAAGCTTATGTTTCAGATTCTCTAAATATTAGTAATTTAAAGTTCTATGCAGTTAGTGAATTTAGTATTTTATTACTTTTGTGCACTCACGTTTAAGTTCACAGATTTTGTGTTTATTGTGAAGAATGCCTTTGGCTTTCTATCGTGGTCAGATGTTTCGGTACGTCAGTGTAAACCTCTTAGTCATCAAACGTTGTGACCTTACACACCGTTTCCGTAATGTGAAAATTTCAGATATCTTCAAATGTTTGTATATGATAAATTTAACAAGGGAGTATCGATGTTTCTTACCGCTATTTTTAATTGGTTCTTTGAATAAAAATACCATTTCCGAGAACCTTACAAAAATTTCAGTTTACATTTTTGCAATATTACAAAGTTTCATCTTATATAATAAGAATATATATTATTTTGAAGTTTCGGAAAGTATTCTGTTATAGGTAGCGCTAGTCAGGTATAATAATAAGCACGGGGGTGTTCGTCAAGAACATTTAAATTTGTCTTTGTATGAAAGACGGCAGAATGTATGAATGCCACCTTAAAATGATGTTAATTGTTGCAAAAGGAAGAGTATTAGCTGGATAAGCGGGCTTCTGTTTGGTCGCAGTTCGTGATTTTGAACTAAAATTACGGTGCGTTGATGAATTTTAGTATTTTAGTAAAAATTATGACCAGATTCGGAAATGTATTTTTTTCATGGTTCTGACTTTTAAATCGATATATAATGTGTCGTTCTTTATAAACCAAGGGCCGTTATTAATTATTTCCCTAAGGGCTTTATTTTGCACAATTTGAATTTTTAGCACAAATGGGCGTCAGCCCGCAGAGGCTATTAGACTCGAAACAGCAACTATAAACGGCTGTATCACGTTTCAAATTGTCGCCACCAAATATTATCGCCCTGTTTTATATTTAAAGAAATTAAATAATGAAGAATCTATACGAATGTATGTATGTTTCTCGCATTGTAAAAACAAATAGATACAGTGAGTCATCAGATTTTGAATACATAGTACATAGAGTATAGATTTGGAATACATAATGCACAGAGTACATATTTGGTACATAGATTCATCAGATTTTGAATAACGTAGTACTGCACTCAAACAGGGCACCTGGAAACCCGAATCTGGAATTTGCAATTTGTTTTATTGTCTATTTCATATTTTGTAAATCTTTAACGAAATTTTAATTAAAAAACTCAATTTTTGATTTAAAAACTCAAAGCGAGCAGTGGCAACACTGTAGGGAATAAAATATTTTTATCTTCATCGTCCGAAACTGTGTATCAGAAATTCTAAGGTATGCTGTTTTTAAATACTTGTAGTCCAATCTGGCGTTAGTCCAAATGCTCTCGAAATATGTATCTGTTAATGCAAAGAATCTGAAAGCTTTCAGATTTTATTTTATAGAGATTTGTTTTTGCAGCATGTCCCATATGAGAGAGGAGTAAAGTAAAGTTAGACGGATTTTTGTTTTGTAAAATATTCTTTTATTATAAAGAGAAAAATTGCTATATTTTCTGGGATGAGATCTTAAATTAGCTATGGGAGGATTAAATTTCTTTTTGAGTTTGTCAACTTGAAGTCTAAAACCGAATTTGTTGTCAAGTATGATGCAAAGGTATGTGACTTTTTGCTTCTAGCATATTGCTTCTTCAAATAGCTTGGGATTGGATGATAAATTGAGTGACTGACCTTTGCGGAACAGAATGACTTGTTTGTTAACGTTGATTGAAATTCTCCAGATTGCAAGCCTTGACACTAGCAGATCAAGGTAATGCTGAAGTTCACAGTAAATATTTTCTAGTATTTTGGGACGGGTCACAGTAGTAGTTTCGCTAACAGAGAGTACTAACTGAATTGTCGGGGGGGAAGTGGATAATACCGGTCTCTTTAGTGTTTTATTCAGAATGAAAATAATTTCAATTCATACATTACGGAAATACATTACAGGTATTAATACATTCATACATTACAGGTATTAATACCTGTTCGTTAATAATAAGTTTGTATCCCAAATTTCAAGCTATTTTGAAGTAGCGTTACATGTATGCCCAATAAGAGTTATGAAAGTGTTTTAAAATGACGATTAAAAGATTAGTTTTAAAATAACTCAGTGAGAGATTTATTACAAGTAATTATTATTTTTAGAACAGAAAGAGGAAACAGCCAAATTAAAGTGGGGAGTTAAGGCACTATTGCAAATTAAAGTCAGAATTTTACCTTGCATACTTTTTATCTTATATAACTACGTGAAGTCTCAGCTCATTAGTCCCCCCCCCCACAGTCAGCAAATTAAAAATAATTTCGCCGTTTTTTCACATTTGTGATATTCTTGTAACATTGTAAAATATCCAGTTATTAATATACGGAGGTGGAAAATAATTTGTTTGGAAACGAAATGCCTGCAGTTTATGAAAGCACAAAATTTGAAATTCTACGATGACAAAACCGTACCTGAGCGAAAAATTGTCGAAAATTCGTCCAACTGTCACAAAATAAAATAAAATAAATAAATAATAGAAGTAAATTCGATATTAAAAATTCGAGATGCGCCTGTTCGTTTGCAGGACTATGTGTGTTCGAAATATAGTGGCTATAATTGCCTTTGCTTTTCCAGTGTCAGATAAACTCACGTACTCACAAATGCAATATTTCATTGCTTTAAAACGATATTGTTAATTACAACATACCTGGGCTACTTAATCTATGTATCGTGACAGGAATATAAAATTATATCTTTCTTCATAAAATGCATGTCTGCATATGTCTGTTTGTTCAAACATCTATGCTATTAAAATCTGTATGCGTTGTTTTTTTGTTTGTTTATGGCATAATCTTCGGAACGACGAGAAGTTGAAATTCGGGAGAAGTACGCCGGATTCCAAAATTTCGTGGAAATCTATTTCGTGGGACCATTGTCATTCATTCGTGGGACTATTCTCATTTTTGTACGACTTTAATCAGCTAAGATATTAATTAAAAACTCTGAAAACACTAATTTTCGCACTCATTTTCCCATTATATAATGTCATATTCTGACGTTGAAAAAAGCATGCGATTCCATGCGATGTCATTGTCGAAAATGTTTCGTTAATATCAGCATTTTAAATAAATAGCTACTGTTGGCAACTTCTATTGCTTCAAATTATTCTTTAATTAATATTGAGAAAACGTTATTATATTACATTAAATTTAAATCACGATGTCGTATGTATACGTATTAAACTGAAGTGTCAAAAGTTTTTGTTTCCCGGTTTGGCAACAAAAAAAAATATTTACAAAATGTTTGTTGCTTGGAAAGAATGAACTGATTTCATTCATTACTGAAATGTTTTTACGCATTTTCTTTTTAGGGAGTACATAGTAGAACTTATAAATTTTGCTTTGGTCGCAACCCAACACTAGTATGGTATAATTATATGCTAATTAATTGTTAGTCCAAAGGGGCTTTGTCCCTGATGGACTATTGTTTTCGTTTTGCGATTTTGCGTTAAATCACTCTGAATGTCCGTTTCACTTTTCAAATTGTTGCCACAAACTTTTATCGCCCTGTATTATATTTGAAGAAATTAAGTAATGAAGAACCTGCATAAATGTATGTATGTTTCTCGCATTGTGATAAAACAAAGGTACCTAGAGCCATCCAATTTTGAATGACGTAATCCTACTGCGAATTTGGGCATCTGGAAACCCAAATTTGAAATTTGGAATTTGTTTTATAATCTATTTCATAATTTGTAAAACTTTTAACGAATTTTTGATTAGCAAACTCCAGGATTTCAAAGCGAGCAACGACAACAGAAAAAAAATTTTTTATCTCCAGAGACTGTGTATCGGAAATTCTAAAGATATGTTCAATTTAAAATTATTTTGCGATATTACTCTTGAACTGAATTTTATGGTTTAAGTGCGAAGAACATTATATTTAATAAATAAAGGTAACACACAAAATGTTAAAAAAAACTCACCTTTGAACGTAATTTAAAATTTAAAATCTTTCATATTCATCAATATTGATGAATATGAAAGTTGCTATTTATATTTCTGGCCTTGGCAACAGTGCATTTTGCTATGCGATTGCAAACGTTTCCAATCGAAAGTTTGATGTTTTTAACCATAACTTCTTTAAAACATTTTGCCATTTTAGCGTGATTTGTGTTGTTTACAGCAAAGTGAAAAATTCTTCTTGGGCAAAAAATTAAATTGACTCGTGATAATTTTCGTGCAATTATTTTGCATAATTTTTCACTGGGATTATCAAGACAAGAGTGCTTCGATGAACTTGATGAACTTGAACTTCGATGTACTTGAACGCAGGGTTGGTTGGTTATTCAATTATGGCAAAGCACACGAGGGCTATCTGCCTAAAGGGAGGGATGCCTTCGTGGAGGACTTTCTAAGGGAAACTGGCTCCTATACACGTTAACATGGGGAAAGCCACGAAAACGCCCATGCAGCCAGCCCGTTCGCGGGATTCGAACCTCGGACCGAACTACCAGTGTTCAGCGTCTTTACCGCTCGGCCGCTGGTGGGCCTCTTTATGCAGGGATAAAGCACTGTAGAAAACTGGTATAACGGATTCTATTATTGTGGACGTTCGCTCCAGGAAGAATTCCGTGAACGTCGTTTAAAATCGGTTGTTGTGTTAGAAAATATCGAAGCTGTTCGTGAATTGATAAAGCAAAATCGTCGTGTGACATATCATGAGATTGAGGCATATTTGGGTATTAGTATGACTAGTATCAATAAGCTATTACATGAACATTTTGCCGCAAAAAGAGTTCGTTCGCGTTGGATACCGCATAATCTGACAAACGCTCAAAAGAAGGCTCACGTCGATTGGTGTAAGGAAGGTTGGTAATCGATTGGTCTATGAATATGAGCCTAACCCAAAACAGCAGTCGGCTGTATGGGTCTTCCAAGACGAGCCAAATTCAGCAAAGGTTGTTCTTGAAAGAAGCACATCGAAATAGATGATTGCCTGTTTCTGCGACGTTACCGGTCACGTGGCAACAGTGGAGTTAAAGCAGCGCAGAACTGTCAATTCCGAATGATACACGACCCTTTGTTTGCCAGAAGTGATCGGAGAAATTAAAAAAAATAATAAATAAACAGAAAAGCCAAATCATTCTTCATGATGACGCATGTTTGACGGGCCAAAACATCGAATTGATGGGTCATCCTCCGTATAGTCCAAATTTGGCACCAAATGACTTTTTTTTTAATTTCTGCACATCAAAAATAAATTACATGGTCAGCGATTTGCGATACCCAAAGAAGCGGTTAATGAATTCAAAACGCATGTTTGGCAGTTCAATCGGAGTGGAAAAAGTGCTTCCAAAATTGTTTCAAACGCATGCAAAAGTGTCTTGATCTTCATGGAGAATATTTTGAAATCAATAAAAACAAATTTCGATCATCAACATTTGTTTTTTCATTATTAGGACAGAAATATAAATACCAACCCTCGTATACTATGCAAATTTCTTGCATTTATGAAAAGGATTTAAGTGAAAAACTGCGTAGATTTCTCTCGTAATAGTTACTAAACCATTCTTCCCTTTGCTCAGATGATAGAGAAATGAGTTTTAAGTTCTTTCTGAAGTGGATGAAAACCTACTGATAGCTTTCTCGGCTAAATCCTTTCTTCACTAGGCATTACTCGAAATAGTTTTTATTCAAAGGTATTCTATATTTAGTCATTCAGCCGATCAATTTATTTCCAGCGCTCTTCTCGCTACGAGGAAGTAAGGAAACTAGAACTTCAGAAAGAAGAAGATTTTAACTTCGCTCCTTTTATTGGTAACTGTATTCCTCTTAAGATCACAAAGAGTAATAAATCAAAAGGATAATTTCGCAAGCAAACAAAGGGAAAAAAGTCAATATATGGGGTAGAATATCAAAGATTGAAAGTTTGATGTATGGAATTTCTAATCAGAGAGATGATGTTCAAACAGAAAACAAAAGAAATAGTACTTAAAATAGAAATTCAGATTATCTCATATCTAGATGAATGATTACAAGACTTATGCAAAAGTTATCAGAATTTTCGAGGTAAATCTTTGTGCAACGAGAGGGAAAAGTTTCATTAGGAACTTTAATGCATTGAAGATAATTAAGCAACTTCTGCACTTCCTAAGTGAGAAAATATTTTAAATGCCGGTGTAATTAGAACTTCTTTCGGTTGTTAATTGGCTAACCTAATAATATTGCTATTCATACAATTTTAAAATTTTATTTGCCAAAAATATTAGCTTTATGTTTTTCGCCGACTTTAGCATTTTTTCATACAGAAGTAGGAAGGTAATGTTATAATTTGCAGAACTATTGGAGACATTTAGTGTTGTATCATTATTTCATATTAATCTAGTAACTTATTTTGTTGGTAAAAGACAGACTGATGAGAAAGACTAGTTTTTATCTTTGATGTTTTTTGTGTTTTTAAGAAAAAGAGAAAAAAACGCGTTTTAAGGCATCATAATCAATTATTTTTAGGGCAGGAACGTACTCCATCATTTAAGAACAACTGAATTTTTTTCAATATAAATAACATGATAAATACACATTTATAAGGTAAATAAGCTTCGAAATGAAGTTTCTTGTAATGAGAAATATTTACTCATATTTGCATGTTATTTATAAAGTAAAAAGCTTTTCATTTCTAAAATCCACGAACTGAGGTTTTTTCTGAAATACTAATCAGTAGGAAACAGCTGATTAGTATTTTCCAAAATGCTCACAACAAGAAATTTTTTTTACCCTTCTTTTCCAAATATATCACTTTGTTTTTCAAAATATTGTTTTAGAACAAATATATTATTCAGAGATTATATAAATTTAATTCTTTTAGTGCCTATAAAGCTGAGTGGGAATTCAAATTTCTTATCTGAGCAAACTAAGTTTACATATATAGATATATATATATATATAACATATATAGATATATATATCTATGAGTATATAAAGAAGCTATTTTTGTTATTTGTCTTATACAACAACAAGCCAAAAAATTGATATTACAAATACTGGGCTGAAAAGTATTCATACCGAAAGAAGATGGGTAAGCAAAAATATCCAGTATTGAGAAAATTGATTAAATCTGTTTTAACTCATTTCCGTGGATCGGTTATTAAGCCCATTTAAATGTATGGGTAATATTACATCAAAATAAATACTTTTGAACGTTAATAACTTAGATGTTGCTAACACTAAAATAGTATTTATTCTCACCACATAGAACTCTGTATGAAGCTTTTGGGTGAAATAATCCCTCTCATGATTATTAGTAAAGGTTTTTATGAATAATTTATTGCGTGGCTTGAAAGTTTACCATAACTCTATAGCCATTCCCTTCTTCTAGCACTTTTTCATACCTGTGAATACGTATACTGCAAATTCTAATCTAATACTTAAATAGTTTGATGAAAAGCCTCTGCCTGCAACAAAATGTCTTGCTGATCGTATTGAATTTTCAATTATTAGCAAAGAAAAATATAAACGTAGTAATTTGCAGAAATTAATCCTCGCCCCAAAAAATAATAAAAAAGCAAGCTTAGCAATTATTTAAAAAATATTTTGAGGAACCTGTGGGAAATTTGCATGCCTCCTTTGTTGCTGCGCTGGGCCGAAGAAGGTAAATAGTATAATCAAGCGGTAGAATCAAAGAAATGGGGTGAAGACAGTGTGTCCTCTCGATCTGCCTTATGGACGTGGCCAAGAGCTATCAACCATTTCAACGTGGTGTGGGAATTTTAAGGTACAGAAACCTACAGTGGAATATAACTGTGGAAGTCTACATACACTGAAGTGACAAAAATCATGGGATAGCAATATGCAAATATACAGATGGCAGTAGTATCGCGTAGAAAATGTATAAATGCCAAGTGCTTTGGCAGGGCTTTCATTTGTGTTCAAGTTATTCATGTGAAGAGGCTTTGACGTGATTATGGCCGAAAATTAATAGACTTTGAACGCGGAATGGTAGTTGGAGCTAGACGCATGTGTCATTCCATTTGGGATATCGTTAGGGAATTCAACGTTCCGAAATCCACAGTGTCAAGAGTGTGCCGAGAGTATCTAATTTCAGGCATAACATCCCACCATGGACAGCGCAGTGGCCAACCACCTGCACTTAACGACCGAGACCAGCGACGTCTGCGTAGAGTTGTCAGTGTTCACAGACAAGCAACACTGCGTCAAATAACCGAAGAAATCAATGTGGGACGTACGAGGGACGTGTCCGATAGGACATTGCGGCGAAATTTGTCTTCCTTGGGCTATGCCAGCAGAAGACCGACTCGAGGGCCTTTACTGACAGCACGACATCGCCTGCAGCGACTCTCGTGGGCTCGTGAACATATCGGTTGGTCCCTAAACGAAGGGAAAACCGTGGCTTGGTCAGATGAGTCACGATTTCAGTTGGTAAGAGCTGATGTTAGGGTTCGAGTATGGCACAGATCCCACGAAGCCATGGACCCAAGTTGTCAACAAAGCACTGTTCAAGCTGGTGGTGTTTCCATAATGGTCTGGGATGTTTTTACATGGCATGGACTCGGTCCTCTGGTACAACTGAACCGATTATTGACTGGAAATGGATACGTTCAGCTACTTGGAGTTCACTTACAGCCATTTATGGACTTCACGTACTCAAACAACGATGGGATTTTTATGGATGACAATGCGCCATGTCACCGGGCCACAATTGTTCGCGATTGGTTAGAAGAACATTCTGGACAATTCCCGCGAATGATCTGGCCACCTAGATCGTCCGACATGAATCCCATCGAACATTTATGGGACATCATCGAGAGGTCAGTTCGTGACCAAAACCCTGCACCGTCAACACTTTCACAATTATGGACGTCTATAGAGGCAGCATGGCTCATTATTCCTGCAGGGGACTTCCAACGACTTGTTGAGTCCATGCCACGTCGAGTTTCTGCACTTCACCGGGCAAAAGGAGGACCGAAAAAATATTAGGAGGTATCCCATGACTTTTGTCACTTCAGTGTAGATTGTAACAGGAATCTAGCACAGTATCCGGGATGATTTACTAAGCCGCCAAGCATTACCTAACTAAACGAACTGTCAAGTAGACTCAACTCATGTTGTATCAGTCAAGTACACTGTTGAAAAAAAATGGGGGACAGTTCTATATCTCCCGTTCTACTGGGCAAGTTGACGAAATTCAACTTACCTTTTTCATTTCTCCAAAGCGAGGTTTGCATATGCATTAGATTTATATATAGCACTGTTCTAGTATAGGTATTTTGACACAAAAGCGGACGTTTTCTGAAATGGTATGCCAATTTTTTTTCCATATTTCGATTCTACGACTCAAATTATGCCAAACTGCCACGTTACGCACGAGTAGTTTTTACAAAATAACTCATTTATTAATATCTCTTTTTTTAAAACCTTGATTCTTCCTTTCATATTTCGAAATTTATGTTCCTTCCAAATAAAATTCGCTAAATTTTTATGACTTATTTTTAAAATTTGTATTTTTAAATAACTATTATAAATTTTCGAAAAACATTTTCAATTATAACCGAAAATAATTTTGTCATCATCTTAAATTAGATGTATGTCTAAGCATACCTGCAAAAAATTAGAGTTTTTTATTCAATATTTCCTAAGATATAGGTAAATTTGCACTTTGTGTTTTGAAATTTGGCGTATTTATTATAAACCATAATAACGAAAACAGGGTTTACGCACTGTGTTAAAATTATTTCAAAGTGTGAACGATGCCTTTTTTTTCCGCTCGTGTACAGTGAAAAAAAAGGAAAGAAAAATAGGTTGCGATAAATTAAGAAGTTCGCTAAGTGAATTATGCTTGGCGGAAACTTAGAAAAATCCGCCGAGATAAATTTTTAAATTTTTCCTTACATTTCTCACCAAAAATTACAAAATTTAATATCTAGCCATAATTTGAGTAGTAGAATCGAAATATGGAAAAACTTGGTATGTTATTTCAGGAAAAGTCCGATTTTGTGTCAAAGTACCTATATTAGGTCAATGCGATATACAAATCTAATATATACCTTAAGTTGCGCTTACGAGACATGAAAAACGCAATTTGAATTTCGTTAGTCGGCCCGGTAGAACGGAAGATAATACATAGTAGAACAGCCCCCCCTTTTTTTTCACAGTGTGCATTCATTTGTTATTCATCACATGGTTTTACTGACGTGGCCTCGCGTTTTCATCTGTTTTCGTAAGCTCAAGGAAAGCATCCATTAAGTCTTATGTTTTCCAACTTAAACCAAGTGTAGACTCCTTTGGTAAAGAATCACTTTTTAACTACTGCGTATTACTCTCAAGAACCTTAAAAATCAAAACAACAAAACCAAATAGACAGGCTTAATGCAGTCAATTGATATAGTGATCCATAATTAATTTTTAATATCTTAGAAAAAAATATACTTTGTGAAATAGTTTAAAAATGTATATGTATGTCTTTGGCATCAATATTCCAAATTACGTGAAATTGTGTACATTTTTATTGCACAATATTTGCAAGAATATTTGAAACAGAGTCGCCATCATCCCTACTCTTATCAGCTGGTATACTACACTCATTTACAGTGCCTTTAGAGGATTTCTTTGAGTAACTTTTAAACAAATAAATTCTACCCCAGTGTGAAGTCCAGCGCAGAGAACAAACTATGAAAAACGTGTTTCAGAGTTACAGGAACATGGGTAGGAAAAGATCAGTCTAAACCATTTTATTGAAACTCTACATACCTGAAAGATAAAGCCATGGTCCACAATGGATGAACTACGAAAAGCATTGATAGATAAAAGTGGGAATTTCTGGCACTGAAAAAAAATCAGGCTTTTGCCAATCTAAGTTTTATATGCGGCGGAGATGAGTTAATGGCTATTTTTCTATTCATTAGTATGTATTTGTTTTTGTGCCTGGAAATCTGAACGTAATTAGCGGCTGAGTTTATTAACCAGCGAGTTTAACAAGAGGCAGGTACTATATATATACCTGACACTACTCTGAACTACCTGCAGCTCAGTCTATCAGCTGAAATGCCAGCAAATTTGGTAGGAGAACTAATAACAACATGGGAAAAAGGATTGCGTGAAAAAAATAGTTCCAAAATTTGTCGATAAGGACACATAACTGGGAATTAGATAAATTAATAAATAAAGGAGAAATATCAGAGTAACATCTCTCTAATGCAGCAAATAAACTGTCCTTTAAAGGTTACAGAGGTAATATTTGTGAACCATAGCATTTTATTCCGTGAAAGCTCTTCCTTGACGAGGACGTAGACCACCCTTCTGGTCGACCGTACATTGCATCCTGTACACAACATTCTGATCGTCAAACATCTCACCAAAAATGCTCAGCACAGTCAAGTTTGTTAAATTCGTTAAGGTCCTTGTCCATTAAGGTCGTTAAGGTCCGGATCACTCAAAGACAGACCTTGAACGTCAAATATTCCCACAGGAAAAAATCACATGGGGTTAGATTCGAGAAGCGAGGCGGCAATAGAAGTGGGAAAAAGTGACTTATATTAATGTAAAAGTTTAAACATTTAGTAAATAAATAATATGCATAATTTTATTCTTCTTAGAAAGATGTATAATCGATCTAGATAATCACAATCTCAGATATCGTGAATCTGGACAAACAGTGTTCTATGGTTTTGAACTGTTCCAATTTGAAATTCTTTACTTATTTAATTAGCATTCTACTGAGGTGAATGCTGGAAATACAAAAGCATCAGGAAGCAAAAGTCAAAGCAGTGTAAAATCCTAAAGTTTTAGTATTACTTGAAATAAATCGCTTCTTCTTCCGTTTTTTTAATACTAGAAGCGCCGAGCTTTCTCCCTACCAAGAAGCGAAAACGACAGTGAAATTAACTGCTCAGCTACTTAAATGTATGTATCAAAATGCAGATGCTTTATAATGCTTATAAGCATATTAATTATAGTTGTTTAAGAATTTCTTTAAAGAACAAAAGATAGATATTTTATTACAAATTTCAACTTACCCTTAATAAAACGCATTTTGTAGCTTTTCGCAATTTTTAAACAACACAACATTTTCAATACTGAATTGCATTTTAGCATTTTCTACACCCATAATATGAAATTTTTACACACATCTCTGGTTTTGTTGTTGTTACAAAGTCCAGTCTGGCACTGAGGTCTTTACTTCTAGAGTCTATTGTTAGAGTTGGAAATTTCCTGGGGCAATCTTCTGCTTTTCTTCTGTTTAAACGGAGCTCTCTTAACTCCTCTGCCAATTGAAATAGGAAGCTGTGCCTTGTAATATTTTTATCACTCAATTTATGGTAGATAACGTAGACATTTGTTCCTGCTAAATCCAGCATATTATAGAAAACATGCTCAGGCCATCTACGTGAAGCAGCCCGAAAAGAATATTTACGCGTCATCTGGTCAAGGATATCAACGGTTTTGCTGTAGAACTCTACTGTTTTCATGGAGGTAAGAAAGGAAGGAGGGGCCAACTCCGCACTACAAGTGAAGCACTGCTCCAAGGCTTCGGTCTCCTGATGGGGTGATTTTTGTTTAAATTCAGAAGCGCCGTTGACAGCGCTTCGATAGTATTTCGACACACGACAGTTCTATACAAATCGAGAAACGGGACACTTCCGCATAAAATAAACATTCATTGTGTTGTAAGGTTTATTATACGTTTTCTAACAGTTATTTTAAGTTTTGTATCTTTCCTATCTTATTCTAATTTCAGCTTACAACTTCCTGCCAGAATGTAATTTCAGAAACGCAGATAATGCAAATGAGATTGAGTACTATTTAAGTCGTGACTTAACCGATTTCAACAGAGAGAGTCTGATTTCCTGACTAGCGCGCGTTTGTCTTCTGGCTACATCTCTCTTAGCTGTTATTACGCTCGGCCATATCTTAGGTCCTTGCCAGGCTTCGCCGATCTAATAAATATTTAGGGGCCAACTAGTTAGATTCTGATAGCTTTGGCTATATAAGTTAAGAGCTTTTGTTAAGCTAGTTTTAGTTCAAATTATTAGTATTTAAGTTCAAGTTCGAGTGGCGGCTTTATTGTAAAGTTCTAAGCAGGAACTGTTTGTAAATATACTGAATAATAAAGGGTTTTAAACCCTTCTCAAGTCTCACGTGTTCTGTTCACACTTAAGCGATTATTCGCTTGTTAAGTGTTCGTGGGGTTTGAAGTTAGAACTTTAGATATAAAGAGTTGAATCTTACGGTGTGATGGATAATAGCAATTTGTATAGTTTAATGACATTTACGTAAAAATCACATCTTAGTTATTTTTCGATAACTAACAACGGCGATTTTGATTATGAATTTGTTTAAAAAAATTCTAATTTCAGCTTACAACTTCCTGCCAGAATGTAATTTCAGAAACGCAGATAATGCAAATGAGATTGAGTACTATTTAAGTCGTGACTTAACCGATTTCAACAGAGAGAGTCTGATTTCCTGACTAGCGCGCGTTTGTCTTCTGGCTACATCTCTCTTAGCTGTTATTACGCTCGGCCATATCTTAGGTCCTTGCCAGGCTTCGCCGATCTAATAAATATTTAGGGGCCAACTAGTTAGATTCTGATAGCTTTGGCTATATAAGTTAAGAGCTTTTGTTAAGCTAGTTTTAGTTCAAATTATTAGTATTTAAGTTCAAGTTCGAGTGGCGGCTTTATTGTAAAGTTCTAAGCAGGAACTGTTTGTAAATATACTGAATAATAAAGGGTTTTAAACCCTTCTCAAGTCTCACGTGTTCTGTTCACACTTAAGCGATTATTCGCTTGTTAAGTGTTCGTGGGGTTTGAAGTTAGAACTTTAGATATAAAGAGTTGAATCTTACGGTGTGATGGATAATAGCAATTTGTATAGTTTAATGACATTTACGTAAAAATCACATCTTAGTTATTTTTCGATAACTAACAACGGCGATTTTGATTATGAATTTGTTTAAAAAAATTCTAAGCTGTTTAGCAAAAATGTTAAGCTTAAAGAATCAAAAATACCTTACGTTCCTATAAAACTGTATACGTCTTTCAATACCCTTGATAGAGTATTCGCTACTTTTATTTTAAGCACCGAAATGTTTTAAATAAAAAAAATTGTCATCCACGTATTATTGTTACAGGTACTTCTTTTTAAAAATGTTTTAGAGGAGAGGCTTTATAATTGCTCATTTTAAACTCATCATTTTATTTTTATATAATTGAAAAATACGCTTTTATTACACTCTTTACTTATTTGAGTTAATTAAAAACACTACCACCAAATGCTGCAGTCCTGATCAAAATTAATAAATATACACACAGATATGCCAATAAGTTAACTTTTCCTTGATTTGTAACCACACATTTGTGTAAAATTATGTACAGTTTTATACAAATGTGTGGAACAGAAGACGGATGTATTTGAGAACTCGGTGAATGAAGCAATATTATGCAGAGTAAGGCAGCCAAGATTGTGATCTGATGACAATGCCGTTAACGTTTAAATGTGAAATGGATAATTATTATTTATTATATCATCAGAGAATTATTAAACTGAGTAAAATAGCTAAAAGAGGTATTGAGTGCTCTTCCAAAATATATATACTAGAAGATTTGAATTCGATAACGAATGTATCCTAAAACGTACTTTTAAGTCAAAAATCTGAAACTTGATAACTAAATGTAAATTATAAAACTATGCATTTTAAAATATTTGTAATTAGGCACATAGGTCAGGTTAAGTTTTTATTAAATAGAGCAAGGGCTATCTACCTAAAGGTAGAGATGCCATCGTGGAGGAATTTCGAGAAAAAACTGACCTTTGAGTGGTTATTGCAAATAATGCATGTAATTTTCATTCAAATTATATTTATACATCTTTCTTATGTAAAAATTTCGGGTATATGCTAAATTACTGCAATTTATTTTACTCTAAAAATATAGTGAATGCACAGAAATTACAGATTTGCACATGCCGTAAATGAAAAATATAAAATATGTATCGGTATTTATGCATATGCTTGCAAAAAGCATGTATCTGCCTTTAACAAAATACGTAAATATTTATTAAATTATTTATAAATGTATTTGAAATGAAGGATTTATTCATTCATAAACTCCTGTGAAAGTTACTGGGAAGAAATGTAATTATTAAATGCATCTAAATTCATACTGATTATAAATATTATATATAATATATATATATATATATATAATAAACTTAACATTGAATTGTAAACACAAATCGAAATCCTGTTGACAAATACGTTTATAAAACTATTTAAGCAAAGAATTGTTCTTACTGGAAAGGAGTCTGTTAAAAGGTATTGTTACGAAATTCATTTCATTTTCATTTCAATTAGTTCAATATTAGCATCGACTTCTTGGAGTCTTTACTAATCTATTAACCTTAGGCTGATTGCCAAAAAGAGATGATGCTCTGTGCATCAACACCCTAATCGGGTGAAACAGGAAGAATTTTATGAATTAGATGATATTATGGCAATTATAATGGCTATTTTGTCAGGATTAAGGCAAATACATGGCAAATTGCAGTAAACTAGGCATAAGAAAGCAAATAATGGCTAAAAGATAGCAATAATTGAAAGCTAAAAGATAAAATTTAAAAGCATAGCTGTTTAGGAGTTTATTCCTTCCCAGCATGGCTTTGATATCAGTATAGTTAGGCATTGGCAGTGGCAAGGAATCATAGGTGACATGGCAACTCCAGGCAGTAAATAGTAGAATGAGGAGATTTTCTTCATGGAGAACAGCAGCACACAGCTTCAGTTCTACGATTTATCTGAATACTAATAACTCAAGAGTTCGTCGTACAATGCTAAAGTCATAGAGCTCAGAGCATAGTCCTATTGGCTGAGCGAGGTCACATGATCAGTATGCAGATAGTTGCACTATTTTGGTTACTGAGAGCAAACTATAAGCGATAACAGTGTAATTCTTGTATATAACGTAGTTGGACAAGGTACTACAGTTGAGAAAAATACAAAATAGGATGTAAAGTACAGTATATTTAAATAATTAGGTAATGTGATATTGTGCGAAGATCTGTGAAGAAATATTTCAGCATTTTAATTTATTTCTTGTGGAAAGAATAAATTTTTGTAAACTTTTTAACGACTTGTGCATTCAATATATAACGAACCCGTACGCACGTAACAATTTTTGGTGTCAGAAGTGGGATTTGAATGCCATTCACGAAAGCAATGGAAGAACAATTGAGACAGCTTGTGACTACTTTTGCTGCATTCCAAGAGAAAATGGAAGGGGCCGTCAACTCAGTTAAAGAGGAGATGAAAGGTGGTCAAGAATCTGTTAAGGAAGAAATGAAGGCTGTTCAAGAAAAGATTGAAGCAGGTCAAGGGGAAATGAAAAGAGAAATTACCAGCGTAATAGAAAATAAATTCGAGGCCATGGAAGGCAGAATTGACGCTGTTGAAAATAAAGTTGAACACATTGAAGAAAGAGTTTCTTCTGTGAAAGAACAATAAGAAGGAAGAGTCTCTGACATCCAACACCAAATCGAACAACAAATTGATGATAAAGTTTCTGCAGTTGCGAAAGAAGTTGATACCTTGAAGAAATTCGTAGCGACAGCAGGAAGCAATTCGGATACTTTTAAATTTCTAGCCATGCCTGAGCATCCCTCTCTGAAGCTATCGACATATGATGGGAAGACGTCCTGGCAAGTGTATAAGACACAATTTTCTATAGTTGCGGAAGCTAATGGATGGGATTCCCAAGCTAAGGCCTGTCATCTTGCCGCTTCTCTGAGAGCAGACGCAGCGGATATCCTTCAGACACTTCCCGAAAACAAAAGGCTAGATTTCGAAGCTCTGTCCGGCGCATTGGAGCTGCGTTTTGGAGAGAAGTGTTTAAAAGATTATAGCAGGCTTCAGTTAAAATCCCGTCAACAGAAGCCTACGGAAACACTCCAGGAGCTCGCCACGGATGTTGAAAGGCTGTCCCACCTCGCCTTTTCGGAGTGCCCGACAGAAACAAGAGAAATCCTGTCCCTGCAATACTTCATCGACGGCATCCGGGATCCTGAAATACAGAAAGCACTGCGAATGGCTGATGTGAAGGACTTAAAAAGTGCTCTGGTGTACGCCATGAAATTTGAGGCAGCACAGCAAGCCACTCGTAGAGACCGCCACCCAATCAGAGCTGTGCGAGTCCAAGAGCCAGTGGATCAGTTGATGGCTCGTTTAGATGATTTAACAAGACAAGTGAATGCCTTGCAGGGGAATATCGGTGATAAGAAACCGACAGTAAAGTGCTGGAACCGCGGTACTTTAGGGCACATGCGAAAGAACTGCCGAATATGCAAGAGCTCGGAAAATAAGACGGACGATATAAACAGAAAATTAAATGCCTTGAGATGAAAAAGTAATTGAAACCAAAAAAGAACCAAAATGCTGGAACTGCGGAGCTGAAGGCCACCTACGAAGGAACTGCAGAACACCCCAGAGCACGGAAAGTAAGATCATTTCCCAGCAACGACGCAAGAAGCAAATTAACGATCATATCGCGGAGCAGAGTTTGAGCGATAGTGAACAACCCCGTTTTAAAGCGCTCAAGATTTCTGCAGTGTGTGGCAAGAGTAATGGACTATCCATTAATGGGCATATCGACGGAGTTCCTTGCAGTATGATCATTGATACAGGAGCTAATGTTGCCATAATTTGGAAGGATTTAGCTCAAAAATTTAAGGAAAAACTGATTTGGATGCCATCCTGTGTTACTCTCCAGACTGCGTCAGGCGAGAAATTTGATGTAGAAGGAAAGTTAAATGTGAACATCACCTTTGGAAGTGCCACCTACCATCACACAGCATATGTGGCGGATATTACAGACCCCTGCATACTAGGATTGGACTTTTTAA
>KK113182.1:323591-355188 GCA_000611955.2 Stegodyphus mimosarum
ATAGAACTATTTATCTGTTTTGAACTGAGTTTTTGCTAAACGTTTGAGATATTGTGATATTGTGCGAAGATCTGTGAAGAAATATTTCAGCATTTTAATTTGTTTCTTGTGGAAAGAATAAATTTTTGTAAACTTTTTAACGACTTGTGCATTCAATATATAACGAACCCGTACGCACGTAACAGTATTATAAAGCAAATTCTATGAGATGCGTACTTAAGGAAGTAATAACGAAGAGTTTTAGAATATGTGTTGGTGAAATTAAAGGTAAAAAAATCTCATAAGTATAATTAAAGGAATTATTCCCTTACATTTTATAATAACTGAGTTACAAGTTTTAAATAAGATTTTAAAAAAATCCTTTATTTTATTCCCTTTCAGAAATATTCAGAAACGTTAAGTACATGGAAATGAGTACCAATATTTAACGTATTTCACTATTAAAATAAAAGGTGCTCTAATTTGAAATGCTCCGAATAGAGCATTAATTATAAATTTACTTAGATTTTTGCATTTAAAAGATACATCATAAGCTAAAAAATCATGTCATATTTGAGGATGTATTTTAGAAAGAACCTCTATATGTATCGAAAAGAAATAATGCATAATTTTAATATTAATAATACAATAAGCTTTGATCTTAATTTTTGTAATCCTTAACCGAATAAAATCGAATTACCTTAATTTTTTTTCCTAATGGAATTAACGAAAACTTGTGGAAATATTTCATTCAAATTAAACTGTTCTGCGAAAAGTATAGCCTTTAATTCCGTTCAAATGTTGTTTAAAAATGTATTCTTTTTACATACGTAGGACTCTGAAATATTGTAGAAAAATAAAATATGTATATTTACAACGTAATTGCAAAATAATTAAATCCGATCGTGTCAAAATCCATTGATTTTAATGGTAACACACTGAATGTTTTGGTCACCACGAAGGGGTCGCCAGTGCTTCAAAGCAATGTATAAGGGAAACCGGCTAGGGCCACTCCTTCTTACTTCCTACCTCCATGACTGCTTCTAGTAGTTTCTTCTTATTTTGTGCGTCTACATTTACACTCGGGTGTAAGATATTTAGTAGGACACTATTATTCCTTTCTTTCTGATAGACCGTCAGTGTAGTTTCACCATTCTTTAGCAAAAACGGTTCAAAAGCCGGGTTTTTGATTTCCTTACTTCATGCCGAATTTCGTTTGCTTGTCTACTTACTGTGCCCAGAAAACTTGTGTTTTTCCTTTCATGTATTTTAGCTAATGATAGTGAGGAAAAATAATTCTCCGCAATCAAATTTCTATGTGAATTCAGATAACGGCTTAGAAGACATATTGCTACATTTTCAGGAAGACTTTCAGTTTCACTTCTCGATGTATTTTTTCCAAGATATGGAAAAGCATTGCACATAAACTTTGTGTCGACATCGACTAGTAACCAAAATTTGATACCAAATTTGTCTGGTTTATTCGGCATATACTGTATAAACTTAACCTGGCTTTGGATGGAAATAACTGCTCATCAGCAGTTAGATTTTCTCCTGGCTTACAGGAAATCTCCCAATTCTGTATAAATTTTTTCCAAATATCTGAAAAAAGTGCAAGCTTATCGCTTTCTAAACGCTGAGCCTTAGTTGACTTCAAGTCAAATCTTAAATATTTCATAATATCTCGAAAACGACTGCAAAACATTGTTTCTCGGAAAAAAAGGAGGGCCTAATGTATTATTCCACAAAAAGGCACAATCCATATCATTGCAACCCTGTGCTCCTCTTGCATAAATAATAGCAATAAAGGCATCAAGCTCTTCTAAAGATACTGTCTTCACTGTTCAAAACTGACGTTTCTTCCGTATACTTTTTAATATAGTGCAACATTGATTCGTCCACAGATAACCTCCAAGCACTCGATACATTGTCCCCAAAATTTCTTTTTGCATACAATGTTCTTTTTGCATAACATATTTCTTTTTGCATAAGACCCGGCAATTCTTTCAACATATTTTGAGCTCCATATTTCCCAGCTGTAGTTTTTTAAGTAGATGTCACAGTCCAGGTGATTCCATCTTTCGAGACATATATAGAGCCTTTTTCGTGCTTTTGAAAAACACATTCTCTTCCCCGTGCGTATCCTGAATTAGGTAAATCATTTTTTCTCTTTGATCCTGTATTGATGACCAAATATTTGCTGCGGAAATACCAATGAGCTGAAAACCTTGGTCAAACGATTGCTTTTACAAGCTCTCTTCAAAATCGCTAGAACTATTATTTCCCTCAAAGTTTTGTGGAGGCTCGTAATCCATATCATCATCAATATTATGTTCTTGAACATCAGATTCATTTTCAAATAGTTGCACAGTTTCTTCTGGACTCAGATACAGCAATCTTCGAGCTCCCATTACAGCGCGTTTGAAAGAATGAAATATCATGAAACATAAACTGACTCAACTACTGCAAATTAATGACTATAACATTTCGCCAAAAAAGGGGTTAACCGTTAACAAAGATGTGGGGAAGTTGGGAAGTATTTCCTGTTGCAAAATAAACAGTCAATGAAACGGAATGTATAGTCCAGACGGTTTTCCAACAAACTGTGTTTCCTGAGCAGAAGGGAAGTATATAAATAATCAGTGAATGAAAAGAATGTGTGCGTCAGCTGCTTTTCTAAGAAAAAGTGTTTTCTGAGCGAGATAACAAGATAATTCTACTCAATTTTACTTGCAGTCAATATGACTGCTCGTGGCGCTTTTGGGTATAACTAATAATATATTCGTTAATTTTATTCGATTTATATTTGGTACCAATAATTTTCGAGGGTTTTTAAGAAAATCCAAAAATTTGTGACTTTAAGGTAAAGGGTTTTCAGGAATCTAAGGTAAAATGACGAAAGAAGTCAAAATGACTGCTCTGGCGCTTCTAATGTTAAAAGGACCCTCTCACAGAAAATGTTCTTCGGTTAAGATTTATTCTTGCGTAGTTCCAATAGAAGCCCCTCAGAACTCAATTTTAATTGTTTTTTCATTTAAGTTGTAAACAGGGGAAACGAAAAAAAAACATTGTTAAGAAATACAGAAGCGGAATTTTTTAATCTTGAAATGACAGTCTTGAGTTACGTAGTATAAGGAGACGTAAATAAATTATTTTCAACATAAGATATGTGTACAGATGTATCGCAGATTTCAAGTATTGAAAGTAGGGTGTAAATAACTTATAAGGTATTTCTCCCGCCTTCTTCGCTTGCCTTCGTGGTGTAGTGGTCTGCATGCTCGACGCGTAACCGAGAGGTCCGTGGTTCGATTCCCGGCGAAGGCGTGGCTAATTTTTCATGTCTATTGCTTCCAAAAAAAAAACCTAATGTCTCTACACTGGCGCCCGAACTAAAAAAAGGTGGTGGATGATGATTCTCCACCACCGCGATTGGCGATTGGGTCCCCAAAACCCCAGTCGCCCTTTAAAAGGGGGAGTATATAAGGTATTTCTCCCGCCTTCTTCGCTTGCCTTCGTGGTGTAGTGGTCTGCATGCTCGACGCGTAACCGAGAGGTCCGTGGTTCGATTCCCGGCGAAGGCGTTGCTCATTTTTCATGACTCCTGCTTCGAAAATAACCTAATGTCTCTACAAACTTATAACAGATTATGGCAACTATTACAATAAGTTGATACTCATAAAATGTCGAATATGTTATTAAAACTTCAGACAGTGTTAATTCGGTTAGAACTTACTTTCATTAATAAAAACAGGCACCGTTAAATGCAGTATACGAGGTGTAACACACACACTAAAAACAAAAAACGAAACTAAATGTGTAGCTTGAAAAAAGAATGGAGTTGGCAACAGCTGTTTGAAATTGTAATGATTGAGCGGATTCCCAGTGGTCAGGCTGTTAATCAACACAGCTACATTGAAGTAGTAAAAGGACAACGCGAAAAAATTAGATAAAAAAAGCCACAGTTGCGGAGTGATGGATGGCTGTTGCACCAGGACAATGCAATCCCTCACACTCTATCAAGCAGTTTCTGACCAGCAAAAACATTACCGTAATGGGACATCCTCCTTATGCATCTGATTTTGCTGCATGGGACGTTTTTTTTAATTTCCTAAAGTTAAATCTTGCTTAAATGGAACCCATTTTACCTCAGTTGAAGAGGTTCAGGCAAAAACGTAGAACCTCCTGAAGAGCATTCCAAAAACTTCGTTCCCGAACTGTTACCGGCAATGACAGCACTGCATGCAGAAGTGTGTGAATACTGAATGCTGAAGGGGACTGCTTTGAAGGTGATGATGCCATGGAGAACTGATTCTGCAAATACAATGATTTTTGGACCAGTCTCGTTTTTCTTACTCCAAAGCGGCTTGTCCCTGAAGGACTATTGTTTTCGTTTTGCGATTTTGCGTTGGAAACATTAAAAGTCTTAATCACTTTTCAAACTGTTGCCACCAAATACTGCAGCCTTGTATTATATTTAAAGAAATTAAATAATGAAGCATCTGCATAAATGTATGTATACATGTATATTTCTCCAAATGTGATTAACGGTACCTAGAGAAATTCAATTTTGAATAACGTACGTTTCCACCCGAATATGCGCATCTGGAAGCCCGAATTTGGAATTTGTTTTATTATCTATTTTATATTTTGTAAAACTTTAACGAATTTTTGATGAACAAACTCAAACGATTTAAAAGGGAGTAATGGCAACACTCTACGGGGAAAAATTTTTTTCTCTAAAGCGCGCGGAACTGTGCATCAGAAATTCTAAAGATAGACTCATTTTAAAATTATTTTGCGATATTGCTGTCGAACTGAATTTTATAGTTTAAGTGAGAAGAACATGATATTTAATAATAAAGGTAAGACACAAAACGTAATTTGAAATCTGAAACCTTTCAGAATGTTTTCGTGTGTGCGTGTATGTGTGTTATACCTCGTACTTTATCCAATCAGATACAAGTGTTTTGATGCTGATTTTGATTTTGGATTAGACATCTCGATTCTCTGGCCTATTGATGTGAGCATCGTACTTTACGAGCCATCATCTGTAATAGATAATTAAGTTTTTAAACGTCTGCACTGAGTGCATCGATTTTCGTATGCAAGTCTTCCCGAAACGTTATACTAAAACTTAAATAATCAAGTTTTTTTATAACTTTTCCATATCTTTACGTCCTAAAATCTGCAGCCCTAGATGTGGTCATTCGGACTAGTCAGGGTCTCATTTTACTACCAGTGTCAGGCCCTGACTATCAACAGCAAGTCTACTCGAAACGGTCCTGGTCGATTGTGGGCTGAGGCAAAAATTACAGTGACATCAACTAAAGGCTCACAAACAGACTGTGAATATTTAATTTTGGAGCAAAAGACATGAAAAATGTACAATTCTATCGCCAGGACTCAAACTCTGAACCCGCCGACTGCTAGTCAGAGGAACGTTTAATTACACCCTGAGGGCACGCGGTATAGTGAGAAAACACATTATTATGCGACTAAGTTTTCAGAATAATGTGCTAATTGCTTAGAATTATACTTTATGCTACCTGATTGTTAGTTGTAGCACTTTGTGCTTTTTGTTAGTCTGTCTGACTGTAGTTACAATAATTTTTATTTATATTTAGTTGGTAAAACAAATTTTAGGTTAAATGCAAAATTAAGTTCTGTTAAAAAATTTCAGGCATCTTTCCTGGTATATCAAAATAAGGAGTTGAAAGTTTTCAACACATAAGAAATAAATATATTTGTTTAGTTATTTCAATAAACAAAGAATTGAAACAGAAAGACACATTCAGAACTTTCATTTCATAATGCTATTGCGAATTTTGTATATATGTAAATAATTTTAGTGAAACTGTAGTACTTTTTAATAATGTAACATAAAATGCTTGAAAGATATGAAGCTCTGCTAGAAAAATAAGATTAGATTTAACATTGAAATAAATGGCTATCTCGCTAAACTGGAGAGAAACTACCGAAAGTCGCCAACCATTGAGGTAAATGGATATCTCGCTAAACTGACGAAAAACTGCCAAAAGTCACCAAAACGGCGAGTAACTGCCAAACTCGGAGAACTCTTGGTTACATTTTTGTTCGGTCTCAATATAACTAATTGGTATCGTAAGTGAATAACAGTGATTGATCCTTATGTGTAAATGTAACTGTATCTGGCCTTCATATCCCTTCCAGTATTTCAAGAAGCGGAAGGTGCTAGAGATTTTTCGGAAGCCGGGAGAAAATCATATAAGACTGGAAAGAGCATCAGGTTTTGAGTTTTTCTCAGTTTTTCAGTTCAGAGTCGACTTAGGAGTATTGAGATATCTCCGTGCGAGCTTCGCGCTTTGCATAGTGTTGTGGTTAACGTTCTTAGTAGTCTGAAGGGTAACTACTGGTTATGCTCTGTGATCCTGAGAAGAGCAGTACGAGTATTTTTGTGGAAAGTTCCAGAATTGTAAAGTGTTTCTTTTGGTAAAATAAATTTTATCAAGTTATCATCGGTTCCCTGTGCATTCAATACATTACGAACACGTACGCATGCAACAATACTTACTTTGAGAAAGGAACTCTGTTGTCAAGATTACATATAAGACACACGAGCAATATACTTTATTTATAGGTGCCAAAAGGCAGCACTCTCGTCTAAGATCTGTTACAATAGCCTTTTTGACTATAATCAGGAGTTTCCATGGGAATTCTCATAAATAAAGTACGGTATGAGTTTGGTACACATATCTCTCGTAGTATCGTAAAACGGAGAAGATATAACTTGTAGGTTTTATTGATTAACTCATAAAGCCACAGTATAATTTTACATGAAAATTTAATTTTGATCTCTAAATATCTCAGTCAATCTCCCTTATTTTAAGTTGCAATAAATGACATTCCTCAGTGTTGAATGAGTCGTAAAATATATAGCATAGGACGAGTAAAAATTAGTTTCTTAATTCATCATACTCGTAGTTCATAATTTTGTAAGCTGCAGCCGAAAAGTACATACTAATGAATCTTCTAAGATTTAACGATGCATCTTTATAGTTTCTGTACAATCCAAGAGGGAAAGTTTTAATTTAATACCTTTCCTAGCCAGTTAAAATCAAAATTTTATTACCTGGAACTTTACAAATCATATTTACAGTGTTGTTGCCATAGCGGAAATAAAACTTTCAGCATAACAGAATTATGAGCTGATTTTGCTGTAATCAAGGTATAATTTCTGCAGTTTAGATAACAGTTTTAATCAATATAATGACTCAGGCGGCTTCAATTGCCCATGGATATAAGGTAGGAAGTACGGAATGGCATGAAATCCTTGAATTCAAAAAACCTATGGTAACTGCAGAATTTAAATTTTGCTTTGCTGATGGTAGAAAAATATATGTGGAAATCAAAATCGATAATTTAAGGAGGAAACAATGACAAGAACATAAAAGTGTTTTTTTAAACTGCATTTATCAAATACATTTACGTAATTTTTTTCTTCCTTGTACGAAGTAAAAAGGAAGTATTGTAATCACAAAAATTTCGGGTAAGTTTGTTCCATGGAATCCTTGCTTACCAATGAACTTAATTATTTAAAAGCAGTTGCTATTGACCGAGGATTTTCTCCCGTGATCATTGATAAAGCTGTTAAAAAGTTTTCAGATTCCCATCATAGAAGACATTCCACTGTTAGAAATAATATTAATGACTTTGTCGTGCTTCCATTTTATCCTTCTGTTAGTTATAAGGTTGCACGGATTCTCCACAAATTCAATGTTCAGGTCAGTTTCTCCCCTATCAATAAAATTCACGGTTCGACTCTAAAAGATTCTGTTTCTGACTTTAATTCTTGGGGAATTTATAGTATATCGTGTCAGTGTGGCTTGAGATATATTGGCCAAACAAAAAGAGCGTTAAAGTTTCGTATCAAGGAACATGAATCTTATGTCCGAAAGGGCGAAATTAACAAAGCTTCAATAGCGTATCATAGTTGGAAATTTAATCCTAATTTTGACTCCCGCAAAAATTATCCAAAAAGCTTCTTCCGTTGGTGAATTGGATTTTGAGGCTTTTCATATTCACAAAGATTTAGCAAGTTTAGTGAACGATTTTAAGTCTAATCCAATCCTTCCTAGCGCTTTTAAAATTCTATTAACATAATTCTTGAAGATTATATTTACCGATAGGTGGCGTTGCCTCCTCGCGCGTGGTTCTACCCGAGAGTATAAAAAGCCGTTACTGAGGTTTCTTTGATGAGTTATGCCCAGGCGTTATCCACCAGTATTTACTCGGAAACATTAACTGAGGCGAAGAAGCTTGTCAGGAAAAATACATTAGGAGCACTTTGTTCCAAACTTCAGTGAGCCGGATACACCGCATCTTATGTGGTATCCCGGCGATAGATTTCCAGACTAGACTAGACTAGGCGAAGAAGGTCTTTGCAGACCTTGCAGAATTGGTTGCCGTCATCAAGACGGCTGGTTTTCAAATATCGCAACAAGTTCGACAGATCACCACAGAAAATCAGGATAACAAAACCCCTCAAAAATTAGATAATGGGTCGACACACTAATAATCGTGCGCCAATAAGATTAGTGATGTGGAACGCACGAGGCGTTCTAAATAAAATTCATGAACTTGAATATTTTATGCATTCGTAGCGTAGCGTTGCTCACTCAAACGCATGCTACGCCAAGCTGTACAATAAACATATCTAACTTTAAAAGCTATCGCTGCGATCGACTCACGCATCGTGGGGGAGGTGCGGCAATTTTTGTAAAAAGTAATCTACAGTCGTGTTTGATCAATACCGACCGTAGCAATGGACATGATTCAGTCACTGTATCTGTACTTTTACCGGACTATGGACTTATGTATTTCACCTCTATGTATCAACCGCCAAATAAAATTTTGAAAAAAGATGTATTAGAAAAATTACTACCAAATGATAAGCCGACTCTGCTCGCAGGTGACTTAAATGCGAAGCATCAAGAATGGAAATGCAGGCGCACAAATAGGAATGGAGAGGTTCTTCTGGATTTCATATTAAATTACCCTGTATACTTTTATGCACCAGTTGAATACACTTATCTCCCTAACAATCCGGGAAGAGGTGATATATTAGATGTGGTTCTTTCTACGACTTCTATACCGTTGTGTTTAGAAGTTTTGCAAGATTTAACTTCCGATCATGTTCCTGTTATCATAACTCTGGGTACTACTCAAGTAATTGAAAACAAACTTATGAGTAAAACTGACTGGCATTTATTTAATTATCAGCTCGCTGAGAGCACTTATATCACAGATAATCTCAATACTACGCAAGACATAGAGACTGCTATACACATGATGACAGAAGAGATTAAAACTGCTTACGCGAATGCCACGGTGAAACTACCATCGCAACAGCACTCTGGGATATTGCCTAAGGAGCTAAGAGAAAAAATCAAGAATAGAAATAGAATGAGAAAACGTTTCAACACAACTCGGGACCCGCAATTAAAAAGACAACTAAATAAATTAAACAGAGAGATTAAAAAGGATATTAGCCTGCATAAAAGAAATATGTGGGAAGATAAAATTATGCAACTTAACGAACCAAACAGTGAATTTTGGGCATTTGCCCGAAGATTGAAACTTAAAAGGACTGTTAACAAACCAATATATCATAATGACAGCATTGCACTGACCAATGCTGATAAAGCGGAGATTCTTGCGCAACATTTATCAGAACAATTTACGCCGCATGAGCAACCAAGCGACCCACAATTTATCTATGATGTAAGACACTTTTTGCAAGACTGGTTAAACGCTCCTACGGTGAGAAATCCCATTCAGAGCACAAATTTATTGGAAGTTAAAGAGATTATTAAACAATTAAGAGTGAAGAAAGCCCCAGGGCATGATGAAGTTACAAATCTAACTATTAAGCACTTACCTGAGAATACTTTAAATAGATATATTGATATACTTAATGCATGTTTAGAGAAATTGTATTTTCCTTCTCGCTGGAAAATTGCAAAGGTGATTTTAATTCCAAAACCAGGAAAGGACAGCACCCGGCCGGATGGTTTCAGACCTATTAGTCTCCTTCCCGGTTTAGGGAAAATATATGAACGAATAATTTTAAGAAGACTACAGCCTCATATGGAGAAACTACCGCCAGAACAGTTCGGTTTCCGTAGTGGTTTATCCACTACTAAGCAACTGGTCAGACTGACGGAGTACATTGGTGAAGCCCTTCATACAAAACACAGTGTCGCCTTACTCATGCTAGACGTGGCGAAAGCTTTCGACCGCGTCTGGCATGAGGGGCTAATATACAAATTAGTACAACTTGATTTTAATAGAGAAATTATAAGGATTATATACTCATTTATCAAGGACAGAAATTTTTATGTTTCAATTGGTTCAGACAGCTCGGATTGTATGAGACTGGGTGCAGGGGTCCCCCAGGGATCAATTCTGGGCCCGGTTCTCTATACATTCTACGTTTCAGATTTTCCCAGGGATAGATTCACGAGACAACAATATCTGGGATGTTACGCGGATGATACCGCCATTGCTACCAGATCACTTAAGGCCGACCTTGCGATACGTGCCCTGCAGAATTACATGCCTGATATTGAAAATTGGTGTACGCGTTGGCGTATATCGATAAATGCGGCAAAATCCGAACTATTAGTTATTAGAAGAAAACAAAGATGTAGAAGACTTAATGAAAAGATTAAATTATTTGGCACTGAGGTACCGTTGGTATCTAAGGCTACATACTTAGGAGTGACACTCAATAATAAGCTAACTTGGAAAGACCATATTAACCGTGTCAGAAGCAAAGCATTAAGTGTAATTACTTGCCTACTCCCACTTATTGGAAGAAATTCAAGCTTAAGCTTAGTAAAGAAAAGGCATTTATATATTGCTGTCATAAGGCCCATTTTCTCTTATGCTTCGCCGGCCTGGGCGGCTTACTCTAAAAAAGATGTTGAAAAACTTCAGATTACGCAAAACAAAGTCTTAAGACTTATCACAAATGCCCATTTCTACGTATCTAATGAGACCTTACACAGAGACCTGAGGATTGAATATGTAAATCATTATTTACATAGAATGAATGCCAACTTCTTTAAATCTGCCTTATTATGTAAACATCTTCAACATTTCCATGTTCTAGACTACATAGCCTTAGATGAGGATTACAACATCAGGCCATATGCGGCTCACTTACTAAGGGATCTGAATTTCCCAACTTAGTAGTTGTTAGAGCATTGCTTCAACTTGTACATATGTAAATAGGCTTTCGTTATTTATCCTAGTTATCATATTTAATCAAGAATTTCAATGTTTATTATCATTTTTTATGTTATATTTCATGTATTAATTCAGTATTTGTATTGTATTGTATTGATTTGTATTGTGTAACTAAAGTTTAATAAATTGTGTTACTTTCATGTGCACTGGTTAGGACGCAGACATGCACTAACGCGGCTCTGCCGTAGTCAGGATTTTAGTTAGGACTTCTCTCTACATTGCAGGACTTTGGTTTATTGCAACCTTGCGATGCAAACGGCATCTCTTTCATACCGCATATTTGGTTTTATTTAATTTAAGGAAATTGCACGTCAGGGGCTCTATGCAATTCCTCAGTGAGCTGGATAAGTTGCTCATAATTGGCAATATCCCAGCAATAGTTGTCCAGACTAGACTAGACTAGATTCTTTGATGAGGAGGGACTTGTAGCTGCCCTCAAAATCGATTGAGTGTTTATAGTAAATGTACGCCAAATACAAGGTTATTTCAGCGAATTTGATTGTCACATTGGCTTGTTTCTCTTCTATTGTAATTTAAAGTTGTTTAAGTGACGTTAAGTCTAATTATTTTGGCCACAACGGCCTAATTGTTTACATTTGAAACTTAGCAGAAAAGTGGATTTGTTGCTAATCTAGAGAAACTAAGCTTCGAACAAACAAAGATAACGCCTTTTTTAATATTGCGAATTAAATCATACTTAATCCATTTTGAAATTTTTTCGAGGAAATAAGTGTTTAAGATTTACTTCGTAATTTTTAATACAGATATTTTGAGTTTTTATGTATTTTTACCTTGTCGCGAAGTAAGAACTGAATTAATTGAATGAGAAATACTGAATGGTCTGTGAAAAATATGTTTCTTTTCTTTTTTTTTTGTTTGTTTAATTTCTTTTATACATCGTTTTAGATTTATCATAGTATTTGAATAGAACATGTGGCAACCATTATAGATAATTCTTCAGATGATACACATAATTTTTGTGCATTCTGAGTTATAAAATGAATGAGGTGTAACGCTGTTCAGTGAACCTAGCGCCGGAGTGTCGCTATGGTGAACAAATATAGCGAATTTTAAAGAGTGCATTTATTCTATTGTGTTTTATACGCTTTAAATGAAATGCAAAATGCGTATAATTTCTTATTCCATACAAGGAAGTCATGTCTTATGCACATCAGATTTTTGTAATACAGTACACTCCTTCCGAAATATTGTTCATGTATAATTTTCCCATTTACCAAAAAATACAATCGGCCGTAACGTTTATTTTTAATTTCAGGTTGCAATAAAAAATTTTCGCCAATTTGAAGGCATTTGCTAAATCCAGGCCAGGTGTTCGTCTCTAGAGCCCTGTACCCTGTATAACTGTAGTGGATATTGTAATTGAATAACTGCAATTGCAACTGTATTCGGCCCTCATGCGCCGAATTTGCAGTAATTTCGAGAAGCAAAAAGTACTAGGTATATCTCGGTGGCCGGATAGAAACTACACTGGTGTGCAAAAATTAAGGACGAGACGGTTTTTTCAATATAACTTTGTACAAAAGCTTTCCAAATCAACACATTTAATACCGTAAGATCCCCAATACGTAAGGACATGAGAATTGTAAGCAACACTTACTAAAAGAGAAATCAGAGGGATAAAAAGAAGCTTTTTTGAAAATGTAGCATGGAGCGCAATGCGACTGAAGGCCGAAACATCCCTGTGATGAGTGTCCAGCAAGAAACATTCGGCCTTTAATAGGGGATATGATCTCCCCTGACTGCTAGGCAGGTTTCACATCATTTGTGCATGCTGGATATGTGGTTGTTAATGAGCTGTTGAGACACTGCTGCTCGTTCCTCTTGTAGCATCAATCGCAGTTTCGGAATCGTTACTGGCGATAAGTTACGTGCTGCCACGGGTCTCCCTAGTAAGTTCCGTACATGCTTGACGAGATTTAGATCCAGAGACCTTGCCGATCAATCCATGTGTTCAATATCTTCACTCTCCAACAGTTCTTCGACAGTAACTGTGCGATGAGGTGGAGCGTTGTCGTCCATGAAGAGGAACTGAGGACCCATAGCCCTTGTGAAAAGACGCATGTAAGGAAGAAGAACCTCGTTACAATAGCAGTCCCAGGTGACGAACCTCCTTGGGAGATATGAAGGTCGGTCCGGCTACCAAGCATTATGTCTGCTCGAACGAGAACTCCGCGACCTCCAAAACAGTCCCTTTTGATGATGTTGAAGGGGTTATTGCGTGTTCCCCGCTCTGTCCAGATGTGTATGTGTCTAGAATCGCAACTCAGACTAAATCTGCTCTCATCTGTAAAGAGTACTCGTCCCCATTCATTGTCTCTCCAATTCCGGTGTTCCCGGCACCACAGAGAACGCCTTCTCCGATGGGCAGGCGTTAGAGGTACACACCGTACAGGGCGTCGTGCAAACAGACCACCACCGTGCAGTCTTCTGGCCACGGTAAAACGCGATATCGGTCGTCCAGTCGCCTGTGTCGTGTGTCTAGCGATTTCTCCCGCTGTCTGCCGCCTGTTTCTTCTGGCCTGTAAGGCAATATACCGGTCATCTGCGGGTGTGGTTCCTCGTGGACGACCACTACTAAACCCCCGGATAGCTGTTCCTGTAGTTTGAAATTGTCTCCAAAGTCGTGAAACGATGCTGTGAGCAATTCCGAACTCTGCAGCCACACTTGTCACACTGCGGCCTTCCTCCAACTTCCCAATGATTCGATCTCGGGTAAAAGCACCCAGATGTCGTCTAACAGATTGATTATTCGCCATTTCTCGCTGAGGCAGCAACTCGGTGTGATTTTAACTGCTATACGGCGTGCAATCTCTTTGCCAGAAATACTGATCTTACACCGACAACATGCTTTATACTACTCAGACACTCCCTCATTACGTCTACCTGCATATCTGCGCATGTGCTACCGTACATCACCTTACTTAATCTCCTGATTGGTCTTTCTGTCCGCTCTGCTTCTTCGTTCAGTTGATATGCTAATTTTTCGACTTCGTCCTTAATTTTTGCACACCAGTGTATATAAGATCGGAGAAAGCATCTGCTTCCAGTTGTTATTTCAAGGTCAGTTCGGAGTATTGAGATATCTCCAGCTTAGCTTCGCTCTTTAGATGCGCTTTACACTGCGTCTTGTTTAACGTTCTTAGTAGTTTAAGTGTAGCATTTGATTGTACTCTGTGATACTGTGGAAAGCTGTACGAATTATTTTATAGAAAGTTCTAGAACTCTGAAATGTTCCTTTTGATAAAATAGATTTAATCAGCCTATCATTATACGTGTGTGAATTCAATCTATAATGAGCCCGTACGCACGGAAGATATTTCGCACGCTACGCACGGTATATTTCATTTCCATTTTTCAGGAGAGCTGTCGTTTAGTGAAGAAATTAATGACTTACGTTTTAAAATTTTAACTTAAGATTAAAGTAATTACAATTAAAAGTACAATAAGAATGCTATTTGGTAGCTTGCTTTCTGTATTTTCAGTAAAAATATTGTGACATGCAAATTCTTGCTGAACGTGAAAATAAAAATGAAACTTAAATTTTGAACATACAGTATTTAAAGTAACTCATTGTGTTTAAAAGCACTTTGTAGTTAACATTGCAGTAAGCATCACAGTAGTAGTTAACATTGCATGCACTGTTATACTAAATACAATAAAGTTTCAAAATTTCGCAATAATTTGCTTGCGCTTACTTTTTATTTATGAACATGGAAACACATCATTGACATACATCTCAAAAAGGTTTATATTTTCAAGAGCAATATTTACACAACATTCTCTAGGGATACATTTTAAATATTTTGCTAGAAAAAGCAACTTTCAACACTAAACATTTTTAGCTTTTATAGACATATGCTTTTTACAGCAATGCAATATGCACAAAAATTTCTCAATGTACACCTTGTACAAAAAAATTGGGGCAGTTCCTATATCTCATGCTCTGCTGCGCCGATTGACGAAATTTAACTTGCGTTTTTCACGTCTCGAAAGCGCGACTTAAAATATATATTAGATTTATATACAACATTTTCCTAACATAGTTATTTTGGCCCAAAATCAGACTTTTTCTGAAACGACATACTATGTTTATTTCCATATTTCGAATCTACGACTCAAATGATGCCAAAGTGCCAAGTTTTGTAAAAATCGCACGAGTAGTTTTTAAAACATTAGCTCTTTAAATTTTAACTTCTCAAAGTTAATTGAATATGACATATATTTATCAACATCTCTTTTTTTTTATTAAAATTACCGGATTCCTTCTTTCACAATAAGAATTTAGTTTCAATCCAAATAAAATTCAGTTATTTTCTGATTTGTTTTTTAAATTTATACTTTTTAGTAATTTTTATAAATGTTTCGAAAAAAAATTCTGAATTATAATCTGTAAAATTTCGCCATCATCTCCAAACAGATATGTTTAGAATTTTATATGCAGGTATGCCTAGAAACATACCTGTTTCTAGAATTAAAATTTTAAAGAATTAAAATTTTGTATTCAAAATTTCCAAAAATATACGTTAATCTATATATTGGCACATTTTGAAATTTGGAATATTTGTTATAAGCCATAATAACGCCAAATATGGTTTACGCACTTTACTAAAATTATTTGAAAGAATGAACAATGCAACTTCTATTCCGCTCGTACACAGTGAAAAGGAAAAGAAAATTGGTTACCATAAATTAAGAATTTCGCTAAGTGAATTATTCTTGGCGCAAATTGAAAAAAACAGCACCAAGACAAATTTTTTAATTTCTGGATTACTTTCTCATCCAATTTTACAAAATTTAATATTTAGCCATAATTTGAATCATAGAATCGAAATATGGAAAAACATCATTACGTCTCTACAGAAAAAGACCGATTTTGTGTCAGAATGCGTATGTTAGAGCAATGCTCCTAATAAATCTATAATACAGATTCTAAGTCGAGCTTTCGAGACATTAAAAACGCAAGTTAAGTTTCGTCAATCGGCCCAATAGAACGGGAGATATAGAACTGTCCCAATTTTTTGTGCAAGGTGTACATTTTATTGTACACTAAGGATCCTTTAGAGTCTGCACTTTGTTTGCTGTAAAGTTTCACTTTTTGATGCCCTAATAACTTTTAAATTGAGTTAAATGAAATTTAACAGCTTGTTAATATACTTCCTTAATACGATTCAGTAGTAACAAACAGCATTCATTCACGTCTGAAGGTTACGGTTTCAAACGTAAGACAAATACTGTCAAATAAAGGTTCCTTACTCTATATCCATTTTCAAAGATTCGTTCAGACTATGCATTCTAGATTTTTTTTACAGTGATATGCGAAAACCCAGCTTTGTTTCGCTTTCTTATAATACCATGCAGTGCGAAACCATACTATCCCATGTTGTTTCAAAAGATGATAGCAGCATGAAAAACGCCAAATTGAAGAAACACTAGTCACGATAAAAGATAACGACTTACGAAGAAAAATAAAGGATCAGAATTTAGGAGATTATGAAAAACAAATTACGAGGATTTTTGTAACTGGAATGAGTCAACAATTTAGAAACAATCTGGAAAATTACTAGTAGAAATTTCACTGCAGTATTTATGAGAATACCGATACTTTTATAGATGATATGGAAACTTTCATCTCTTTGTACCTTTGGTTTGGCAGGTTCATTAGGGCCCTGGCTGCCTACGGGCATGGAACTTTTAACTGAATAGTACTGACGTGACATATGGAAAAAACCACCATTCGTTGAGGTTTGAACCCGAATCAAATTACCAGTTTCCTGCAGTCTTTGGCTACTGGTGGGCTCAACTCTTCCAGACATGTTTCAGCAAACTGCAGTAAAATGATGACTGTATTATGCAGTTAAGTTACATTCATTAAAATTTAGTAAAACTAGCGTTTAGCTACAGCTTACAGGTCTCCACAACTTTGTTTTGCATTTATAATCCTACTCTTTTATTTTTTAATACAAAAAGCTATTTAATTTAATCTTTTTAACTTCGAAATTATTATTTCTTCTTACTTTTGTATCGCCGATCTTTGATGATCAACATAACTTGAACCATTGTTGTTCCTTTGTGAGCTTTGTGACCAGCATGGTGCTTTAAGTGTTAAAGGCGATTTCGGTGGAATAATTCGATTCAGATTGATGGTGCAATAAAACAGCATAGCCTTAGGCATTAAACAGTCCTTAAAATGTCTAAATATACAGCACTAACTGAGTTTCAATTGAATTCTTCTCCTTTTCGCGTTGTCATTTAAAAACAAGATCTGTTAATATCCCACAAGCACGTCTTTCTTCATATACACTTGGTATTCCAGTGACCAAATTCGGAGATCACATGGATTATCACTCATCTGGGAAAAGTAGACAAAGAGCTTTAATATATTTAAAAAAATCAAATAATCCAGACAAGTCTACTTGTGTCGAGGATATACTCTGCAAAATATTATTCTTCATCTGTTTTAATATATTTTTTGTCAGAAGATTGCTTATTTGTCATCTAGGCTAATATATTCTTTACCAAAAGAATGATTAGAATCGTCTATGCTCAATACATTCGCCTCGAGAAAATACCCTTATCTCTGAAGACTACCCTATTCCTGAAACTGGAATTTTCATTTTTATCTGCATGAAAATCAATCGGTGAAAACGTTTCTTCTCGTTATATTGGTAACTGCATTTCACGTGTTAGTACTTTTTGCTTTCATTATGGTATTTAAAGAAGGCCAGGAGAAATTCCAATTTATTAAGCAAAATTGCATAATTGAAAACATATGATTCAAGTATATTACATAATATGCATGCTCATATACAATAAAATCTAACAACATTCACAAAAACTTATAGTCATATAATTTAATACATCACAGAAAAACGCGAATAAAAAAAGGATGGCTGACTTTAAGTACCTCCATATCAGTGCAATTGTGATTTTTTAATTAAAGGTGCCTGGAATAAATCCAGGGAGACTCATAGAATAAGAACACAATCCTCTGAAACATTACTTAGAGGAAATACGAAACGTTTCATGTTAAAAAAACACAGCAGATAAATTAAATGTAGGAAATGTTTCTACGATCTAACATAATCTATCGCAGTTTTGTACAAATCGTAAATCCACGATCAGGAGTGTTGATCCAGTGAGAAAACGATTCTTCCAGACCTGCATCCAGCTGGAAAGTTGCTTGTTTAAAAGTGGGATTATGTTTTTTAAGATTCTATGGTTTTTTAAGTTTTCTAAGGGCAGATCACTAAAATTTTGTATACGCTCAGTAATACGTTTCCTTCTCAATCCAAGATCCTGGCGGTCTATGTCTCAAGATGTATCGTCTAATCTCATCGTAGCAGAAGATGAGAAGAGAAAAGGGGATTGCTGTGATCCACCAGTTGAACTTGAGTGGATACATGCGCAATCCGTGTTCCATCCCTGGGCAGTAAGACAAGAAAGCAGCTAGAGCAGTTTCGAAAACAAGACCAAAGTTAAGGACATGGTTCCTGAAATAAAATTTAAAAAAAAGGCAATGAGGTGAAATATCAGATGCTAAAAAGTTGAATTACAATAACAAGAGGTTTTATGAAATAAATTTATTTATCGGAATGTGTGTACAGAATGGTCATAAACATACAGGGTGGTCATACCGAAATGGGATTTCAGATATTGCTATTTGAAGGTACGCGCTAGAGATTATGATAATTTAAAGCAATAGAGCTCTTACGGATACGGTTATAGTGAACAAATTTGCGAAATTTTCTTACAGCAACTTCCATTCCCCCCTCCCTCCGCAAATTGATCAGAGCAATGAAAAACCATAAATGACGTTGGAACGGTGACGAAAATTACCGGCGTAAAACATTTGCAAAAACGCCATTTGGTAAAGGATCAATGACAGCACAAGAGAGGAGAGGAGGGAACTTTTATTGCATTTAAAAGTTTCTAACGTGTTCACATTCGCAGATGATAATGCAATACATGCTGCAAATTGTTGATAACAATTACGAATGTGCTACTAAGGAAAAAAATCCGTATAACTTTACGTTTTATGACATCTTTCAATTCTGACAAATCTCACGAATTTTATGGGTACACCTCAAATTTTAAATAATCCCAGAACCAGAAATTTACCAGAGATGACCGGTTCGCAGCGACCACGAAACTGCAAAGTTACGGGAGATGACTCTATCTTGAAACGTTGTAGACGTTGGAAACTCGCAAATTTCAATAAAAGTTTTTTCCCTCTCCTGTGTTGACACTGGTCCTTTGAAATGTTCATCTTTGTAAATGTTTTAAGCCGGCAGAATTCGTCATACTTGTATCGCTCCAGCGCCATTTATGGTTTTTCAATCCGTTTATCAATTTGTGCAGGAAAAAAAAACTGGTGTTGCCATTAACGAAAATTTTGAAATATTTTCACTGTAAGGACAACATTGAGATTTCTATTATTTTAAATTATCACAATCTCGAGCGCACAATCTTCAAGTAACAATACCTGAAATTTCATTTTGTTTAATTGAGCGGGCCGCTAGAGATTCATACATCGAGGAAGTTTTTATGGCTATCCTGTACAAATATTATGTACGTATGTCTACATACAAAGAAAGGGGGAGAAAAGATGTCAATCGATAGCTAGATAAATATATAAGGGGAATGGTGTTTGCGTATATGACGATAAAATTAATGTCCTTATAATGTTTTTATGTTGTATAATAAAAAGCAGTTATTATATCTCTTATTCTATCGAGTACTGCAGAAAACACTCGGTCCAGATAGTTGTTAATTAAAATGCTTGTCGTTTAAATCCTTAAGATAACCTCTTCAGATAATAAGCAAATTTACTTACAAATTACAGTTTTTCGAAGTGCAAAAACCCACATAGTTTACATATTAAATAATTTTGCGAAAGAAGGTACCGTAATTCGAGAAAGAAAATTTATATTTTGTTTCTTATTTGTACTTTATTAAAATTCAAAAACTCATTAAATACATAAGAAGAATATTTCTTTTTCCATTAAACTAATTACACTTATAAGAAATGCCCATAATATTGTCAGAAATTAAGGGCATTCTTTCCAGTGGTATAGTGGTCAACACATTTTACCATCAGCTCATCACATCCTGATGGATATCAGTTTCAACCGCCGGCGATAGCGTGGTTGACGTTTAAGAATTTTGCTCCCAAAAATGCCCGACTGATTTGACTGCTAATACATTGGTGTTCAAAGTGCTAAAAATTTGACTCATAAAATGATACTACATTGGTGTCCGAACTAAAATATAATGGACTATAACTGATCAAAATCTGGATTTGACAGACCGAATCTAGTTTTCTCTTTCAGAGATTCAAGGAATTCAAATCTTTCTTCGGATGCATTCTAGTAATGCACATGCAGCTAGCAATTAGAACATCTTAAATCAGATTCCTCTGAAAACTAACAGAATGTAATCACAGTTGATTTCGAACGGTATTTTATGCAATGAATCCTATCAGCGGATATTAAGATAATCGGACGAAATATGTCGAAAAATTCGTAAGAATTTTCTTTACGAAATAAAAAAAATCTGATTATCATCGAATTAATTTAGTCTTAGTTCATTTCTGTTATTAGAAACATCATTACATTAACATCACCGCAGAAATTTTCTTATATAAGCATTAAGAAATTTATTGAGTTAACAACTGCATATATAAAACAGTTTATATTGGAATTTAAGTGATCTGTTGTTCAGCGTATTTGAAATTTTCTATTGATAACATAATTAACCTAGTTCTACCTCCACAGGCAAGTAAATGTAATTATCCGAGTAAAAGCAATTGTATACGCAAAGGATATAAATTATCAAGTTTATTACTTGGATGAAGGTGCCAGCATCCAGAGACGACAAGTCCATGTAAAGTCGGTTCTAAAGTTTGAAAATTGTAATGCCAAGGAAAGAGCACACTTCTTTCAGTTTATTAATGTTTCGTTTTCAATTTTTAGCCCAGAAGGATATTAATTTTGTTTTAGCATTTTGCGTTGGTTCGCTATAAATGTCAGTTCGCTTTTCAATTGTTGGCACCAAGTATACTTCGTGCCAACAAGTCCTGTATTATACTTAAAGAAATTAAATAATGAGTAATCTGCACAAATGTATGTATGTTTCTCGCATTGCGATAAAGCAACGGCACATATACACAGCCGTCAAAGTTTCAATAACGTAATCTTCCACTGAATATCGGCATTTGAAATCCCTAATTTGGAATTTGAAATTTGTTTCATTACCTATTTCATATTTTGAAATAATTTAACGAATTTTTGATTAACAAAACTCAACGATTTTAAAGCGAGCAATGACAAAAAAAAAAAAAAAAAAATTTTTTAAATGCTCAATTTAAAATCATTTTGCGATATTGCTCTTGAACTGAATTTGATGGTTTAAGTGCGAAGTACATGATATTTAAGAAATAGAGGCAATACACAAAATGTTAATAAACGCCGTTTTGGACTTAATTTGAAATCTGAAACCTTTTCTTATGTTTTTTTTTCTTTTTCACAGGAACGTTTAGATGCAAAATCATTCAGAAAAACACCATACAGTTTAAAGCTATGCATCAAAGCAGTATTTTTTTTGGCCCAACAGTGTGACCACAATGATGACATTTACAACAATTGCTTTTTAATAAGGCCTTATACTGGCTCACCAAGGGTATTCGTTTGTAACGTTTTAGACTTCTTTTAACACATAAATGAATTTTTCCTTGAAGTGCACAACCGTATGGTGACACAATTAATAATACTTAAAACAATTATATTCTACTTCCTTGATATACGTTCATTTTTCAACACCATATAAAACCAAGGAACAGAAATCATTCTCGTTGAACCTGAAAAGATTATGTTCGGTTTCTGTTCTAAAACTGACTTGTTTATATCGACACTGATTCAAAAAGAATTCCATTAGTTTTATAGCTTAATGCAGTTGTCCATTATTGAATAGAATTGTATTTCCTCGGACGATACATTTTCATATACAATCCACATCTAAAATTTAAAACACGATTTTAAAGTTCAGTTTCAAGACATTAAAAGTTTGAATTTTTCAGCATGGCGCTTAGAACCAGATCTGCTATATATCTCATTTTGATATTATGATTCAAAGTTATTTGCATTGAAGGATGATGTTCAAGCACAAGTTGTATTCAAAACACATGATGTACGCTATAGAATTTAAAACTCATCCTAGAGAAATATCCCCAAATAAAAGTTGTTACTAAACTAACATTATTGACTTTTCCTTTCCTTATTTAATGGAAGCAGGCTTTAGTCAAGAATTTACTATGGAAAACAAGAGAGAGGTTGAAAATATTTTAACAAGTTAAACATTTGCTATTAAAAAAATTGCGTCAATACATCAAGCGTAGCCGTCACATTAATTAAAATCGAACATTTGTGCAATTTAAACCTGTGAATTAGTCTCTGAAAACTTGTTTATATTTGTAAAATTAAAATAACAATAATAATAATACAAAATATTACTAAAACATAAAGCTAGTGAACATTTTTTTCAAACCTATTGTACATATTCTTAGTTTATTTGTTATTTTGAAGATATTTATGTACAATCATTTGTATTACGGTTATGTTATATGTTGTATAGTGTACGGAAAAAATGTAAGAGAGTTGATGAAGAGACCGGCATGGGATTTCGCTAAGAAAACTCAAATTTTCACAACTGAAATGGCAAAGAGATATTTCTTTGATTTTAAAATGAAAATTTAAAATTTTTATTAAAAAACTTTAATGCTTAAACCTGCTTATTTACATATAAATTTATGCACTTAGACATATTTCAGGATGTACCGTTTAATAAAATAATGATGTAGGAATAATGGGATGAAAGGCTTTCCGATGACAGCTGATACTCCTAAGATCCCGAATCCCGGACGTACTTAAAGAACTACATAGCAGCCCTACAGGAGGCCACTTCGGAATAATGAACACCTTGCAGAGAATTCGAGAGCGCTTCTATTGGAGTAACGCAAAAGATAACGTGCAAAAGTGGTTCCGATGTTGCGATGCCTGTGCGGTCGTAAAGGACCGAAGAAATGCATGCTTTCATAAAGACATCACAAATAATAGTCTAGATCAGGGGTTCTCAACCGGTGGTACGGAAGAGAAAAATGTGGTGTGCAAAGAAGCAAAGTATTTTTAACTATTAAATTCAAAAATTAAAATCCTAACATCCTGATTGAGGTTTTTCTGTAACACTCATAAATTTATGCAATCTGAGCTTTGTTCAAGAGTGGTGGTGGTACTAGTACTTTGTAGTGGTGGTACTAAAGGTTTTCAATTTTGGTTTAGATGGTACGCGTTAGTCAAAAGGTTGAGAACCGCTGGTCTAGACCATATATGTCAAAGGGTTTTTAAACGGGTCTACGTGAGATGGAGTTTCTGAGCTTTATCACAGAGCTACCGAAGCTTCCGCCAATCAGCTGTCAATTTCTATCAGGCTTGCTTGGTAACTCAGTTTTTTACGCGATCTTTTTAAACAGCTACTGTGTTTATATGGTTGGTTGGCTCCAAAATACTGCTAAACTTCCTTCTATAAAACGGTGATCGCATTAAGTACAAAGAAAGGGAAGCTGAGCTAAAATTCAGAACTATTAATAAAGATAATAAAAACCTTAAAACATGTGTTTGCAAATAACTACTAGCTTGCAGTTTAATTTTCCCAAATATATCTTTAAAATATTCATTGTGATAAAAATTATGAAAAACGAAGCATCTCGAAAAAGAGAAAGTAAATGATATAAATTAGAACAGAATGTACATTTTAAGAAACAAAATATACAAAATTCATTAAACAGTTTTACGACGAAAAGGCGGTAATTCGGAATTAGTTTTCTAGTAACTACCATTTTTAGGATTTGATTCATAAACAAACGTCAGAACACTGTAAAATGTCTCATTTATTAAATGGTTTAAATTATGGTTCTCGTTACAAATTTTCCATTTAGTTTCAGTTTATTTTAGCTGATAATTCATAGCAATTTTATTACTTATCCCGAAAGACGTCTTGGGACTCATCTGAAATATTCTGAAATTTATTTACAATATTTCAGTTACGACCAGCAAACAAAATATTAATGAAGAGAAAGATACCTGACATTAAAAACAAATTACGAAAATTTCTTTGTTTATTACCAACATTTGCAAGCGGCTGAAACTTCAGCCTCTTGATGTAGTGAAACCGATGCAAGTACAATTAATCACGTTTACCTCAAAGATCAGCGAATGGGAACAGACGCTGGAAATAACGATAAGAGCAGCAGTCAAAGGCATTCCCCTTAAATTAATTACCACCCGTTTTCATTGATGTGGAGCTATTAGCCGCTGAACATAAACTGAATGATAAAGGGCTTTTATGCAGCTAAATATAAAAAGGTGCATATTTTGTAAACTGAAATTATAGTAATGGCACTGCGAAAAGATTTAATTTTTGACCCTGTCACATAAATTTTCCAATAAAGAACGATGGCAGAAAATATTCGGTTATAAAAGGTGTAGGGTTTACTTTATCTTTTTAGTAGTTATTTTTATTTTGGAACAAACCTTTCCTATACATTCTCATTTCCCACCTACGTTTTTCCCTGCCACGATGAGTTTTTAGGATTTGGGTAGTAAGGATTTCGTAATTAGGCAGAAACGAGTATTTAAACTAAGTCTGGGTCACTTCAGTACGAGAGCGTGTTCTGCCTTCCGGCCGCGTTGTAGCTGCCAGTCGAAGCTTATTGGTGTACGGCCATACTGTTAGTGCCTACTAGTATACGCTGGTATACTTAAATAAGACGCAACTCTATTAGCTTATAAGGTATTTCTCTCGCCTTCTTCGCATGCCTTCGTAGTGTAGTGGTCACCACGTTCGAAGCGTATCCGAGAGGTCCGTGGTTGGTTCTAATACTGGCGAAAGCATTGGACATTTTTCACATCTCCTGCTTCCAAATAATCTGATGGCTCTGCAATTGGCGAAAGAACAAAAAAAAGGTGGTGGATGATGATTCTCCACCACCAGGATTTCGTGATTGGGTCCCCTAATACCCAGTCGTTCTTTAAAAGGGGGAGTATATAAGGTATTTCTCTCCGCCTTCTTTGCATGCCTTCGTGGTGTAGTGGTCAGCACGCTCGACGCGTATTCGAGAGGTCCATGGTTCAAGTACGGCGAGGGCACTGCTCTCTTTTCGCATCTTCTGCTTCCAAGTAGATTAATGACTCTACAAGTTAATTATGTACAGCTTCGGCTGATTTATATTAACTAGTTTTAGATTACTTTGGTATTTTCTATCTTGAGTTAAAACCCAAGTGGAGGCTTATTATAAGCCCTAGAAGGGGCCATCTATTCATTTACGTTGAGTTAGAATGAAAGATAATTCCAACTCAAAGTAAATAAACAGATGTTTTGTAAGTAGTCCATTCTATGGACTTGTTACTTACAAGAACTCAGCGAATAGTCGCTACACAGAATTTTAGTATTCCTGCTCACAAAGAAATTTAATTTTGTTAGTATGTAAGGTTTTAGTTAAACTAACAAAGTTTCATTTTAATTTTCCTTTTTTTTCTGTTCTTATTTCAACTTCCCGTTACAATAAGCGCGCGTTTCAGCTTTAAGCTAATTTGAAGTGGAGCCAAGTTCTATTTCAACGGTAGGTAGGAACCTCTCAGAGTGAGAGAGCTTTTAATCTCAGACCACTACAACTCTGTTCAACGTTCGCCTGACTAGCTAGTTATTAAATTCTAAGCCGTAGCGCTGTTACGCTATTTCTTTTTGAAGTAAATCAAAGTACGTTAGTATTAGTTAAATCTTGCTACGCACTCTTTAGCATAGAGGCCAACCACGCGTTCATAGCTCTGTGAGCAACGACGACTTAATTTCTAATTAGCTTTAGTTTAAATTATCTGATTGTTCAGTTTAGATCCAAGTGCGGTCATTATTTTCTGTATTCCTCCCGAGTTCGGAAGTGGCTGTATATAATTGTGGTTTAATAAAAGAGGATTTTAAATCCTTCTGAAGTGCAGTTGTCAGGACTGAGTGTTCGGTGCATATTTTTGGAAAACATCTTCGTGACAGCTTAAAGTCCTGATCTGGAACAGGGAGCTGAATGCAGCTACGTTCTGTGGTAGAATACTGTGATTAAGTTGGAGAATAACTGCACTTGAAAGGGATTTACAATCCTCTTTTATTAAATCACAATTTTTTACAATCACTTCCCAACTCGGGAGGGATACAGAAAGTAGAGACCGACACTTGGGTCTAAAATGAACAATCAAATTTAAACTAAAATAGAAATTAAATAGTCGTTGCTCACAGAGCTAGAACGCGAGGTTGGCCTCGAAACTAAACGGTGCGTAGCAAGATTGAACTAATACTGACGCACTTGGATTTATTTCAATGAGTAATTACGTAAAAGAGCTATGGCTTAGAATTTAAATGCTAGCTAGTCAGGCGAACGTTGAATAGAGCGACCGTGGTCTGAGACTAAAAGCTCTCTCACACTCAGAGGTTTCTACCTCCGGTTTAAATAGAACTTGGCTCCACTTCAAATTAGCATAAAGCTAAAACGCGCTCTTCTTCTAACGGGAAGTTGTAAATAAGAACATATAGAAAAGAATAAATTAAAATAAAACTTTGTTAGTTTAACTAAAACCTTACACAGTTCTTCTACCACTTAATCACAGTTTTCTACCACAGAACATAGCTGCATTCAGCTCCCTGTTCAAGATCAGAACTTTAAAGTTCTCATGAAGATGTTCGCCAAGAATATGCACCGAACACTCAGTCCTGACACTGGCGCCCGAAGAAGAGAAATGAGAGGATGGCCTGAAACACAACAAGAGGAACCTGAGATACCTGCAGTACCTGTACAGAACCTTGAGATACCACCTCCTGCCCTAAAAGGATTTGGCTACATTGTACAAACCATGCGGGCAGCCATGAAGCCAGCGGCAAGTTTTGACGGCAAGTCAGCCGTAATAAATTTCCTGGAAAAACTAGACGCCCACTTCATGTTATATCCAGTTCACGAATTTCAGAAAGTCACTCTTGCCACCAGCGCTTTGAAGGGCCAAGCGCTAAATTGGTTCAAGTGTATTGAAAAGAATCTCTTGGGGGAACCGGGAAGCCCCACATAAACTTCTGAAAATTTTAAAAATTCCTTGGTGAAAGCATTCCTATAGTACGAGATCGAGCCAGACTGGAGGCGGAACTTTTTAGCCGTTATCAAGAATAGATAGAAGATTTGTCAAATTTTATCTTGAGAAAAATCCAAGTTTTCAAGCTTTTGTATGGAAGTCGCCCGGATCCTGAAATAATTCAAATTATACTTCCTAGGCTACTTGCCCCAAGTTCAAGATTTTATCGAGCTAAGAAACCTAACGACTTTAGATAAAGTATTCGAGCTCGCCGTACAATTTGAAAGCCGAAGAACGGCAGACAACGAACGACGTCGCCAATTGAGCGAAGAAGTCAGTGGAATACACCAAGACTCCAGCAGAAGCTATAAGGTATTTCTCCCGCCTTCTTCGCATGCCTTCGTGGTGTAGTGGTCTGCATGCTCGACGCGTAACCGAGAGGTCCGTGGTGCGATTCCCGGTGAAAGACGTTGCTTATTTTTCACCTCTCCTGCATCCAAATAACCTAATGTCTCTACACTGGCGCCCGAACTAAAAAGGGGGTGGATGATGATTTTCCACCACCGCGATTTGGCGATTGGGTCCCCAAAATCCCAGTCGCCCTTTAAAAGGGGGAATATATAAGGTATTTCTCTCGCCTTCTTTGCATGCCTTCGTGGTGTAGTGGTCTGCATGCTCGACGCGTAACCGAGAGGTCCGTGGTTCGATTCCCGGCGAAAGCGTTGCTCATTTTTCATGTCTCCTGCTTCGTAATAACCTAATGTCTCTACAAAGCAAAATCAGAATTACGGGAACAAGGCGAAGCAATGACCGAAGAAAGATGTATCTCCTAAATCGAGTGGCGAACGACGAGATTTTAATAGAAAAACGAGCAAAGATGCAGAAGGCAACCAGAATAAGAAGAAGGATTTAAACTAAAATGGATTTCTTCAAGAAAGGTGAAGAAGTCCGAGGCCTCGAAAAATCCTTCCACAATTAATTTAAACACCGTGGTCGTGAAAAATTTAAGTTTACCGAAGATTGAAGTTTTAATTAACAACATACCGGCGAAGGCTTTTTTGGATACAGGAGCGCAAAGTAACTTTATCTCGGAAAGATTTTTCAATAAGCACTCTCGCCGTTACAGAATTTTTAGTACAAGAGACACGAATGTCATAGCGGCCCAAGGAGAGAAATGTAGATGCTTAGGAAAAGTGTCGCTTATTTGTGCGTATCAACGACGAGCAGGTGAAAATTTTATATTTTATTGTACGAAACCTGCAAACATGTATTATTCTGGGTGGGGATTTTTTTCGATTGGCAGAAGCTAAAATGGATTTCCAGGGAGGAAAATTGACCCTATCGATGAAACCAGTAGAAAAGCAGAATGATAAGCCCCCGTAGCTGGACTTACAGCACTTACCGGCAGAGGAGCAAGAAAAACTGCAGAAGTTCGTGAGTTTTCAAATTTATTTAGCGATGTACCGGGTTTCACGCAAGTGACAAATCACACCATAGAAACGGAGGCGCCCAACCAGTAAGACAAAAACCTTACCGCTACGATAAGGTAAAGGAAGAAATAATTGAATACCATATTAAGGAAATGTTGAAAAACAAGATATTTACACCGATTTCTAACACTTATGCTAGCCCAGTAGTTTTAGGCAAGAAAAATATTGATTATCCGATTACGCACCCGAAGCGGTGGCGTTTTGCTATAGATTATAGCAAGCTCAATTCCGTTACAAAATACCCTGTATATCCTTTGCCGATAATCGAAGAGATAATTCGAAATATTACTTCTACAAAGTATATGACCACATTAGATCTTACGAGTGGCTATTTTCAGATTGGGTTAAAACCCGAAGACGTCCCCAAAACCGCTTTCATAACGAAGTCTGGCACGTACACATTTCTTAGGATGCCTTTTGGTTTATCCGGCGCGCCGACAACTTTCTAAAGATGTATGGACATCGTCTTAAGACCGGTCCTTGGTAAAAGTACGTTCATATATTTAGACGATATTATAATTACGAGTAGTAGTCTAGAACAACACTTACAAGATTTAAGAAAAGTATTTTCATTGTTAAATGAAGCTGGTTTAAAGATAAATGCGTCCAAATGTAAATTTGCCGCAAAAGAGTTACGTTATTTAGGATTTAAAATTACCCAAAAGGGAATCGAAACTGATCACTGAAAAATAGTAGCCATTAAAAATTATCCTGTTCCTAAAACAGCGAAGAAACTATCGTCGTTTCTTGGGATGTGTTCATACTATCGTTCCTTCATTAAAGACTTTGCAAAAATAGCTGAGCCTTTGCTAAAATTGAAGAGCAAGAAAGCTAAGTTTTCGTGGTCAGCAGAAGCCAACTTGGCATTTCAAAAACTGAAAGACGCATTGACTCAAGCTCCCGTCTTAAAATTTCCGGAGGAAGATAAAGGACTAGAAATTTCAGCGGACGCTTCAGATTTTGCGATTGGGGCAGTGCTTTCTCAAAATGGGCAACCCGTGGCCTTTTTCAGTCGAACTTTAAATGAAACCCAGAGAAACTATTTGGCCACAGAAAGGGAAACTCTCGCAGTGTTATCAGCAGTGCATAAATTTCGTGTTTTCTTTGGAAGTTCTCCAGTAACTGCATATACCGGCCACGCTGCCGTCACCAGACTCTACTCTGGGAAAGATTTATCACTCAGATTAATAAGATGGGCACTTAAATTACAAGAATATAATCTAGTAATTAAACACACGCCGGGAAAGGAAAATATTGTGGCAGATACTTTAAGCAGAATTAATTTGGATGAAAATGGGAATACGGTTAGAATAGCCATGCTGACATCCAAAGTATTAGAGTCTCGTGAAATAGTAATAGCCGAACTCGGAAAAGATCCGGAGTTCAAAAATATATACAATTATTTGGCCGATCCTGAGAATTTCAGTCATCCGGATATTGTGCCGATAAGAAATAGGGCCGCAAATTACGAAATAATTGATGGACTTTTATTTTATACGAAAACGACTAATGAAAACCACGAGTTTAGACCGGTTATCCCAGCTATCATTGGATTGAATGTATTAGAGGAGTTGCACGATTCGGCCATTTCTAGCCATTTGGGCATACGAAAAACTGTCCAAAGAGTTCGCGAAGCAGTTTTATTTCCCGAACTGCAAAAGTTTACTAGTGCGTATGTCCATTCGTGCCCAACATGCCAATTTAATTATTATATTAATTTCCGCCGGGCCGGCTTCCTAAATAGTGTTAAATCAGAATTCCGAAATCAAATAATAGACATCGATATATTGGGACCTTATCCTAGAAGTAAAGTTAACAAAAGCCGATATCTTTTAGTTATAGTGGACCAGTTTAGCAAATTGTTAGAGTTGATTCCGTTAAAACGCGCGTGTGCAAAAAGTGTAGTAGATTCAATTTTAAATAAATATATTTTAAAATACGGGGCGCCCCTAAAAGTTATTTCCGACAACGGTCCCCAATTTGTTAGTAATATTTTTGAGGAAATGTGTGCAAAACTGGGCATACGTCACCTAAAGATGGTCCCGTATCGTCCGCAGTCAAACATAGCGGAACGGGTTAATAGAAACGTAGTGAAAATCATTCGAAATTACATTAACAATTATCACTCTACCTGGGATAGCTATATAAATGAATTTTCATTTGCCCTTAGAACTGCCAAACACGAGACTACAGAAAAAACACCCGCTGAACTATTTCTTGGAAGAAAGATTTTGACACCCTTAGACAAACTTTTCTTTGTCCAAGATAGGGCAGAAGAATTTAAAATGAAGGATACCCAAAACTTGATAAGGGAAGCGACAGGAAATGTAGAAATAGCCCAGAGGAAGCAGAAATATTACTATGACCAAAAGAGAAAAGAGGTGAATTATAAAGTCGTATAAAGTCGGAGATGAAGTTTTGAAAATAAAACACGCTTTATCAAATGCCCCAGAAGAAAAGGTGGGGAAATTTTTTCCGCGTTTTGAAGGCCCTTTCCTTATCGAGAAAATTACCTAAACAGTGGTAGTATTAAGGAGGAACAACGGCGAGAAAATTACTGCTAATGTGATTAAGCAGTATTATGACCGTAATAAAATGGAAATGTTTAAAGATTTTTTCCAGGATCCGGGGAGACGCACTTCCATGGAAGATGTACCTCAG
>KK113182.1:355232-387666 GCA_000611955.2 Stegodyphus mimosarum
CCCCCCCCCCTCAACACAGTAGAAGAAATAAGAAACGGAAAATCACCAGAGAAGGTGGATTCAAAAGAAAGAACTCCGATAGTACAAGTTCAACAATTAACAAAAGACCAAACCACAATGGACAAGGCCAACCTAAAGTAGCCAAGATGACAGCAGAAACATCGGAAAGGAGCCTGAGAAGCAAGAAGCCCGGTTGCAGCCTGAGGATCAACGTCCGGAATACAGCAGGAGCCCGGAGCAGCGACGAACAAGGGCCCAGGAACAGAGGACCCAGCCGAACAAACGTCGAGCGGATCACCTTCCTCCCCAGCGGAAGTATCCCAGGATGGAAAGAAGGACACATAAAAGAAAGGCGGAGGAACAACAAGAGGGCAACGGTCAGCAACCAAAGTCGAGGAAACTGTCCCAAGCTACAATCTACCCAACCTTCAAGGATTGAGCCAAGAAAAGAATGGCTGACTACAACAAGATAAGTAGTATTTCTTATTCCAACGTTTAGTTAATTTTCGAGTGTTGCTGCAAGTTGCAGGGTTTCGTTTTACCTCAAGCGAGGTTGATTTTTACGCCAAGTGGGCGATAAATGATTACTTATCTTGAAAAATGCTTTTATTTAAAATTGTAATTCTGAAAAGATTTAAAATTACTTAATGTTTGTAAAGTAGATTCTGAAGCATTGTGAAGATATTAGCCTTGTAAAAGCCAATGAATTGCTGCGAGAATGTTAACTAAATGTTTTTGTATTATGCTTTGTCGAAAGACCTGTAAAATCCTAGAATGAAAAGTCGGTAGAAGGATAAACACGATTTAGTCTACAGACTATTATTTCAGTGTAATGCGATGTTTCAGAAAAGAACTTTGAAAAAAAATAGAAATTTAACGTACTTATTGTATCTTGTGATTTGCCTGCAATTGTTAAAAGTTTCATAAAATGTAACAAAAATGGATTTAGAGCATCAATGCACGTTACGTGAAAAGTTAATTTTGAATGAATCATTCTTTGTGCAAACTACGAATTGTATGCATGAAAAGGTAAGAGAGAAGTAAAAGGATGCAAGTATTAGTAGGCTCTTCACCAAATACACTTAAAGTGATAGACATGAAGTTAGTTAGAACCTCAGGTTTAGCTGGTTCTAGGGCGTCAGTTGAGGTCTTGATATGTCACGTTCTAACTAATGTCAGTCGATCGTAGTTGAACTTCCTCGAACAAAAAAAATCCGCGATTGCGGTTCGCTTTTCATCCAACACCGCTGGAGAAGAATTTAATTTCGGGGAAGAATTTAATTTTGCTTGAATGATAATGTGTGTGTGTGAATTTACACGGGTAAGGAAAAGAAGCCTGTTACCTAGAACTTAGTGTTATTATCTTATACTAAAATTTCTTTCCTTCCAGATTTTACTGGAAGGAGTAAGACGAAACCAAAGTATTTCTGAAAACAGATGAAGATGTATGTACAAATCAAGTTTTCGTCTGTAAATGGCCAAGAAATTCTATTTTGCTGTAAAGGTTGGTCTAAGTAGGAAGATTTAAAATTTTGAGTATTTTCTAGAATTGCAAGTTTCAACATGGTCCGTTTGGACCACAGTAGTTCAACTTTTGCCAATTCTGGCGGGAAGTATGTAAGGTTTTAGTTAAACTAACAAATTTTTATTTTAATTTGACTTTTTCTATCTGTTCTTATTTCAACTTCCTGTTAGAATAAGCGCGCGTTTCAGCTGTATGCTAATTTGAAGTGGAGCCAAGTTTTATTTAAACGGTAGGTAGGAATCTGTCAGAGTGAGAGAGCTTTTAGTCTCAGACCACTGCTACTCTGTTCAACGTTCGCCTGACTAGCTAGTATTTAAATTCTAAGCCGTAGCGCTGTTACGCTACTACTTATTGAAGTAAATCTAAGTGCGTGAGTATTAGTTAAATCTTGCTACGCACCCTTTAGCATAGAGGCCAACCTCGCGTTCATAGCTCTGTGAGCAACGACGACATAATTTCTAATTAGCTTTAGTTTAAATTATCTGATTGTTCAGTTTAGACCCAAGTGCGGTCATTATTTTATGTATCCCTCCGGAGTTGGGAAGTGGCTGTATATAATTGTGGTTTAATGAAAGGGGATTTTAAATCCTTCTGAAGTGCAGTTCTTCTACCACTTAATCACAGTTTTTTACCACAAAACATTGCTGCATTCAGCTCCCTGTTCAAGATCAGGACTTTAAAGTTCTCACGAAGATGTTCGCCAAGAATATGCACCGAACACTCAGTCCTGACAAGTATAGTTCGACAGCCTCATCCGTGACCATCAGCGCAAACACGCATGCGCCATTCTGACCGAATTATTCTCAAAATAGGGTGGAAGGATCGGTACTTTTTTCCCTCCGGCTTATCTCTTTCCGGGGAAAAGAAGATTTTCACCTGAGCCTTCTCGTCGCAGCAAATAATAAGGCCCCTTTTGGACGAGTCTATGTGTTTTGGCAGAATGCCAGCCAGCGTTGCGTTTGAGACGGTCGAACTATATATTACAAAATAATGGAATTCTTTTCGAATAAATGTCGATATAAAAAGGTCAGTTTTTAGAACCGAAATCAGATATAATCATTCTAGCTTCAATGAGACTGATGTATCTTCCTTGAAGTTTATTTTGCGTGGAGCTGAAAAAGAATATAAATCAAGTAATGAGTCGAATATATGTTTTTGCTTTAATTTTACTTTGCCAGGGTTCACATAAAAAAGTAATACCTGACTTGATACACGTAATAGTAAAATAAATAGAAATAATTGGTAAAAAAGGTTTAAATATTTATAGTGATCATAATTGTTCAATAGTTTTTTATTGAAATGCATCACTAGGAAAACGATTAAAGATCGATGTGAAACACGTAGTTTTTAATCGATTTTGAATAAGTATTCTTCCGTAATGATATTAAAGTAAAGCAGTGCTAATTTTTCAGTTTAATAAATATTTATATATTTTAAAATAAACTACATTATGCAAACCAACTCCTAAGCTGATGCTTTAAGAATATGGCATTTTTAGATATGTTTTTGATGTCAGTTTCAAAGGGGCATCAGTTTTGCCACGTGATCTGTAATTTTATGGTTATTGCTTATCTATCTGATACGCTGACTCTTCAGATTACAGTGAGTATGTAAAAGATTAACATTGATATTATTAATACGTATTAAAGGTATACATTTTATATTGGGGAAGGTTAGCAATCCACGAAATAAAAGTCTGTGTTTTAAGCCCTCTTTCTGAAGTATAGCTTTTAATTTTGTTACTAAATTATGTAAATAATGCAAATTCTTATAAATAAGTTTAGCACTATGCAAAGAATTATTTATTCATATAATCAATGTCAATGTTGGAAACTCCAAAAATCTATATAGATTTTTCATAATGTTTCCGAAGGGAGTTCACTATTTACTTTCTTTTGAAAATTAACTAGTTAACCCCCTTTGGCATTATTCTCGTCTGCGATCTCAATAGCGCTACATTTCTTCGAGATAATGTAGCCTTTGTTCGTAACACTTACGCCCGAGATCATAACGGATATTTCGTAATTGGAGGTGATGATAATGAAAAGTGCTTATAAATGAGCTTTCAATGAACATGGAATTGCTCTGCTAGCGAGTATCTTATTCTCCGAATGCTTACTTAATATGTTATCCTCCGAATATAATAGCCTCTTAAAGTTTTTCTTCAGTTTCTCCCATCCCCCGAAAAAGAAATAAGATTTAAAACGAAACATTTTTCTTTCGACACTAAATATATCTGAATTTTTATTGCTAAGGTATCAATTTTATTTACTTTTGTTTATAATTTCCTTCCGTGTGGTAAAAACTTGTGTGCTAGGATTTCCCCGGTCTGTGCAGCTAGATTATTCTTATAAAATGAGCTGATCTTGTCAGGACTGAGTTTTCTATGCATACTCTTGGCGAACGTATTCGTGAGGAAGTTGAAGTCCTGATCTTGAACAGGGAGCTGAATGCAGCTATGTTCTGTGGTAGAATACTGTGATTAAGTGGTAGAATAACTACACGTAAGAAGGATTTAAAAATCCTCTTTTATTACACCACAATTATGTACGGCCACTTCCCAACTCGGGAGGGATAACAGAAACCACTTGGGTCTAAACTGAACAATCAAATAATTTAAACTAAGGTTGAGTAGAAATTAAGTAGTCGTTGCTCACAGAGCTATACACGCGAGGTTGGCATCTATGCTAAATGGTGCGTAGCAAGATTTAACTAATACTAACGCACTTAGATTTACTTCAATAAGTAATAGAGTAACAGCGCTAAGGCTTATAATTCAAATACTAACTAGTTAGGCGAACGTCGAACAAAGCAACAGTGATCTGAGAATAAAAGCTCTCTCACACCGAGTAATTCCTCGCTATCGGTTTGGCTCCACTTCATATTAGCATAAAGCTGAAACGCACGCTCATTCTAACGGAAAGTTGAAATAATAAATCATAGGAAAGGGGAAATTAAAATAAAACTTTGTTAGTTTAAACTAAAACCTTACAATCTGAAGTCGGCACTCAAATCAGACATATTCTGCTTTGGGCTGATGAAAAAAACCAATTGGTGTAATACATTACAGTAGTGTCAAATGAACCAACATAGAATACTAAATCTTTTTAAATATCAGCCAACATAGAATATTAAAAAAAATACTTTATTACAGTCAAAAAGGGCAGAAAAGAAAAAGCATGTTATATAATTTTGTTAAAGGAGAAAATGACCGATAAATGTTAACACTGACAGCACGAATGTTTACTGTATTTTGTGTAAATAGTGATTTTATTCATTTTTATATACTAAACCTTGTTCTATCTCTCTCTCTCTCTGTATATATATATATATATATATAAATATATATATATAAAGAAAAACATAGTAATATGCCAAAAATAAAAACAAAAATTTAACCTGTCCTGCGCCATAGCTGCAGGACTGAAGTAAAACTGAATTAGGGTTTATGACAAAGAAGATTAATTTTTATTTTTATTTCCATTACCAATCTGCATTTTTATTTTTCGGTTTTATTCTACTAATGAATTCTTAAATTAATTTTGATTACGTTTAGCTACAATGTTAGACCTTTTATCCACGGTTGCAGTTATTAATATTGCTAGCGAATTGCCTTATTGTGATTCCAATTTAATTTTAATTTTGGATAATTTAATTTTTTGATAATTTACTTTTAATTTTGTATTTTATAAAATATCTACAAAGTAAACAACACACGATTTATAAATTTGGAGACTTTTGCAGAATATGTTACAAAACAAAATATTTGCTTTAATATCTCATAACTTTGCAATTAAAATTTACCTTGTGAATACAGAATTTATGATAAGTATATGTATCTGACAAACTAATAATTAAGTAAAACTTAATATCAGAAAGAATATCTATTCTCTGCCAATAAATAACTTAGATATAATATTAAATTTCTTGGTATTACATAAGAATGCATTTTGAAATTCCAATGATGATAACATCACCGTTGAAGCAGATAATGATTTTTACTTTGTTTCATTAGCTATAATTTAGCTTGAAATAAACTGTAGTATTAATGAATATTTTAGAGACTGGCAAAGGAAAGAAATTACTAAAAAGATAGAAGCTTGTTGTTTAATTCGTACTCACGTCATTCCTTGGTGCAAAAGCGAGTTTCTCCTTGTTTTACAAATGATGAGATCGGCCCACTGGACAATGACGATAGATACAAAGAAAGCAGTATGGCAAGTGTATTCTAGTGTCTTCCTGCTCTTGTACGTCTGGCATAAAATATGAGAAAATACATGAAAACAGGCAGAAAAATAAAAGCTTTGATATGTGCTTATATATAATGCATCAATAAGCAAAATCGTAATTTTGGATAGAAATTTACTATTGCACTCTGTAAAGAATGACGTTTTAAATTTGTTTAAAACATCAGTATGGAAATGGTTTCAAGTCATGCTAAATCACCAGATAAGTATTTTTCCCCCAAAGCAAGCAGCCTTTGAGATGGATGTCGTTTATTTAAGATGTAGGACTTTTATTTATATACGCAGTTCTTCTTTAATTCTGAACTTTTTTTCGTTTGCATATGTTACCGTGAAAGACCGAAGTTGGAGAATGTCGACTTTTACCGGAGAATGTCAACATTCACCAAATACGTCGGTGAAAAATCGAATATTGCATTGCATTCTTGTACATTCGGACCGTCACCGGTGTATGTCGACAATCACAGATATGCTGTGGTGCAGGTCGAAAGAGAGGAGTAGATAAAGAGGCGACTGGCTGTTTGGCGCCAGATCCTTTGTTCTGGTGGCAGTCAGTCAGTTTTGTCAGTCTTATGCAAGGATTGATGGGGTAAGCAACGTTTTCTTAACTTTTTTTCCGATACCCTAATTTATACTGAATGGATACTGCAGTGTCTGGTGATCGTTTTCTTAAAAAGTTAAATGCAATAATTACGCGTAAACGAGAAGACAATTGTTTTTATTTTTCTCAAGAAAAGTACTCTAAAATATTTTCTGAAGTGGTTTCTGCTAAAATTAAGTGCAACACACCTTTGGATTACAGACGATTAAAAAGTTTTGACGTTTTAAAAATTAATGATTAAGAGAAGCTAATTGTACCATTAACACCAGGAGAAACGAATATGCAGTATTATGTTACCAATGAGGAATTGTTCAGTATACTATATGAAACTCACACCACAATAGGCCACAGAGGAAGAACACGTATGCTTAAAGTGTTGCAAATTAAATACAAAAATATTACATATGAAGTTGTAATGTTCTTTTTAACTTCTATTATTTTCCTTTCTCATTTTGAATGTACTGTGTGTTTTAAGTTCTTATGTTCTTAAGTTCTTATTTTAAGTAAGTTTTTTCGCGACTGAATTACGGAGAAGAAAGTATAATATTCTTATATGTTCAACATTCACCATTAGTACATGGTGACTGTCGACATTTACCGGTGTAAGTCAGAAATAAGAGTATTTGGGAAATATTTCGGACATACACCAAGCGACTATGTGAATGTTGACATTCACCGGTGAAAGTCGACATTCTCCAAATTTCGATGTTTCACCCTAACACATACACTTATTAGAAAAATCTGATGTGTATGTCCCATGGCTTGCTTGTACGGCTTATTAAATTATGCAAATTTTTTCCTGCTCTTCGTTTAATGTTATTTCCTCGAATTATTCTAACTTAATTAACCGAAAAATTAAGGTTGAAAATGACATCAAAAATTGCAAATTTTTAAACATGTTAGTAATAACTTTTCAGTTTTTATCAATTTATCATTTCAATCAATCAATTTTATCATTTTTATTTTTACCCGGTCAATTATCACATGTGAGAAAAACTTCTTGTATTTGTATTTTTTCATGATAAGGCTAAAACTTTCCTACCTATAAATACAGGAACTGGGAATTTACATTGAAGAACCCAAACGTTATGACCACCTACTCAATAACGCGTTACGCGAACTTTGGCCTGCAAAACAGCTGCAAGTTGCCTTGGCATAGATGCTGCAAATCCTTGGTAGATGACTGCAGACAGGTCTTACCAAATCTCGAAGCGAATATAAAACTTTCCTAAATATCATAAAACGAGTATAAAACTTTCCTAAATATAAACACGGGAACTGGGAAATTACACTGAAGAGCCAAAACATTATGACCATCTACTCAATAGCGAGTTGCGCGACCTTTGGCTTGCAAAACAGTAGCAGTTCGCCTTGAGATGGATGCCAAATTCTTGGTAGGTGGCTGGAAACAGGTTGTACCAAATGTTTAAGCATCAGTCACAAAAAGTCGAGATATCTCGACATAGTGGTGTCTGAGCTGCCACTCCATGATATCAGAAATGTGTTGTATCGGTTAAGGTCCCGGACGTTAGGCTGCGAGGACATCGATTGGAATTCATCATGATGCTCCTCGAACCACTCCAACACAATTCTAGCTTCGTGCCATGAAGCGTTGTTCTGCTGAAAGATTCTATTTCCAGTTGAGAAGACAAACACCATGTAAGGGTGCAAGTGATCCACAGGTATGTTCAGATAGACTGAAGTTTTCATGGTCTATTCCACCACAACTAAGGGCCCCAGAGCCGCCCAGAAGAACGTCCTTTAAAGCATAATACCGCCACCACCAGCCTGTGTATGACCTGTTGTACGGGGGGATCAACTGTTCGCCTGGAAGACGGCTAATGCTGACACGAGCATAAAGGTGACGAATGAGAAATCGTGATTTATTCAGCCAAGCAACTGTCTTCCACTTATTCATGGTTGAGTTTCGATGTTCACTAGCTCTCCTTCATCTCTTATCCACAGCACGTTGAATCATATCGTGTCTAAGAGATAGGTTAACAAACAATTTAGTCGTATGAAACGAATATCTTAAAACCGCCGTGTTTTCATTTTTCAGCTATTTAATTTTCAAATTTCTATAGTGAAATATGTGGTTCTGAAAAATGCAAAATGAATTAACAGGAAAATACTACTACTTAACAAAACTACAAACAGAAACATTTACATGAATTTTGTTAGTTCTTTTGTAAATATTGCCAAGCATGTAAGAGTCTTCCATGTCTGCAAAAATGCCTTCATCGAAGTCTTTAAGAACCTGGTTTGCACTTATTGAGAATAAAATGAAGAACATAAAATTATTTAGCTAAAATTTAATGCTTCTAACATTTCATTTTAGGGAGCTAGAGAATCATTAAAAAAAATACATCCTTACCCATTCTTGGTTATAAGAATCCCTCAGATCATTAATGGCTTTTGAATCCCAGGCTCTACGAATTCCAAATAAAGAACTTGGCCAGAAACCGTTTTCAGCCATTATAACGAAGTAGGTAAAGAAGCCAGCAGCAGCCTGCATCATGCCAATTTGACCATATGCCATTGAGATCAGCCTGTTGATAGAAAAGAAAAATAAATATTTAAATTTTGAATTTAAACAGAATAACATAAAGTATAAAACTTCATATTTGAAATTTTATTAAACTGGATGTTTCGTACATTGTGCAATTCAACACCTTTAGACCCATTTGAACATGGATAAATCAAAGTTTTCTAGACTTATTTAAATGAAAAATGGCTGGTGTTTTGCTTATGATGAAACGTTCCCATTGAGAATCATTCCAAAAATTTGCTTAAAACATTTAATTTTCTTAAGAAATCTTGTAGAAATGTTAAAATATATTTCAGATGTTTTGCTATAAATTAATGTCATGTTACAAAAATATGTAAAAAGAATGCTTCAAATGATTTTTTAAAATGTTTTTTTTTAAAAAAAGAAGACAGAATTTTTCTAAACGAGCTAAATCTCGGAAAGTCAAAAATGAGTTTTAATTCTCAATGCTTAGTTACACAGTCCAGTCACATTAATGTGACCATCTGTCAAAAGCCAGAATAACCACCTTTCGCAGAGCGGACTGCTGCGAGACGTGCAGGAAGAGAGTCACATAGGTCCCTGAAGGTGTTCTCTGGGATGTTGAGCCATGCCGACTCTAATGCCGTGGCCAGCTGCGCTAGATTACGCGGTTGAGGATCCATGGCGCGAACAACTCGATCGAGATGGTCCCACAGATGCTCGATTGGGTTTAAGTCAGGTGAGTTTGCTGGCCAGGGGAGGACGGTAAACTCATCCTGGTGCTCTTCGAACCACGCACGTACACTGGCAGCTGTATGGCACCTCGCATTGTCCTGCTGGAAGATGCCATCATCCTGAGGAAAAACAATGCGCATGTAGGGGTGAACATGGTCCGCAAGGACAGATGCGTACTTGTATTGATCCATTGTGCCTTCCACAATGATCAGTGAACCTAGAGAATGCCAGGAAAACATTCCCCAGACCATAATGCTCCCGCCTCCAGCTTGGACCGTTCCGGCAATGGTTGCAGGGTGGTTCCTTTCAGAGGTTTCACGCCTTATACGCCAACGTCCATCTGTCCGATGGAGCATAAAACGCGATTCATCCGAAAACGCAACCTGTCGCCACTCAGTGGACGTCCAGCTGCTGTACTGGCGTGCAAATTCTAGCCTTCGCCGTCGATGAACAGCAGTCAGCATAGGTGCACGAACCAGGCGTCTGCTTCGGAGGCCCAGACGCAGCAATGTTCGCTGAATAGTACTTTGGGAGACACTTTTGGTAGCCCCTTGGTTCATTTTGGTGGTCAGTTGCTCAACGGTAGCCCGTCTATCTGCCCGAACGCATCTCCGCAACCGTCGTTCGCCTCTGTCATCTATGGCCCGTGGTGCACCACATTTGCCACGTCGCTGATTTTGGACAGTCCCATTTTGCCATGCACGGTACACTTTTACCACGGCGGCACGCGAACAGTTCACAAACTCAGCCGTTTCGGAAATGCTTCCACCCTTGGCCCGAAAGCCAATGATCATGCCCTTTTGGAAGTCGGATAAATCGCTTCGTTTCTGCATTACGCCAACGATTGAAATGTTTTCCGAAGCCCTCACACACCCTTTATATACGCTCAACTGCACTGTGCTGCCACCTGCCTTCTGTGATTGGTTATTTAACTCTGACATGGAAAGTACGTGGTGGTCACATTAATGTGACTGGACTGTGTATAAGCAATGGTATCGAGACAAAAAAGAATTACAGAAAATGGAAATTGCCGAACGAACCTTTCATTCACCAATTTATCTGTGCCTGGCTCTCTAGGTTTACGTTTCATGATGTCACTTTCAGCTTTTTCATAAGCCAAAGATATGGCTGGAACCTGAAAAACAATTTTTTTTCATATTATAATTTTAAAAGTGGAAGAAAATTACTAACACTTTTTTCCAAAATGTAATCTTAGATATTAAAGCCTGATGATATCAATCTAATTAATAAACGAACTTTTTATCATTGCAAAGTTATGTTTATAAATCTAACTCCTTAAAACCTTATTCTAGGACAATTGACAAAAATTCTCAAAACTACCGACTGATTCACTAAATCCTTAATGAAGACTAGTTTCGATTGTGATTTGAATTCACGGCCTATCCTCTGCGGAGAAGTACTCTTTACTGAACCGTCGGAACCAGTGATTAAGCTTTTCTAGCATATATATCGACTGGATATGTGTTTGCCGAATTAGCCCTCACGCTTCTGTTTTGTGATTGCAGCATGATGTAAAATTGCAAATGGAGTTATATATGCGAATTTGGTTGGAGAAGATCGATACCATTAAAGATAAAGTTTTTCTAAAGACCACGAATTTGTTTAAAATACAGATCGTGAACAATTTTGTCTATAGATGAACATGTTACCTATTGTTCATTAAGCTGATGACCTCTCTCCGCTAATTTCTGTCTTGGTGTTTGAAGCTGCAGCATTCTTCTAATATAGATATCGTTTACAAGAAATGATGGTCTCCTTCACAATGAATTTTCAAAAAATGTTCTCAACATCTCATTTTTCTTACCTAGTATTTAATAATGTAGACACAGACCAAAGCTGATCTATTGGTAAAATAAAATGATGAACAGCACTGTTCAAACTGATTTTTAAAAATCGAAACTAAGCTATCACTATGTTACCTCCATAACATCACAAATTCTTGCATGAATGAACCAGTAAATAAAGAAAATAGGAAGGAATGCGCTGAATACAAACCATGTCTGTTCCCAAATCGATGCAGAGAATGGTAACAGTTCCGAGAGGAAGAGGAACATCGGCCAGGATAAACAGCAAGAAAGGAGATATTTCCGGTATGTTACTTGTCAAGGTGTATGCGATGGATTTTTTTAAATTGTCGAAAATAAGTCGACCTGGTAAAATAAAATAAATTTATAAACCTATCTCACAAATGTAAATATATTATATACAAAGAAATACTATTTCCACGATGAAGAAGGAAACAAAAATTTTACATATAACATAATATTGTTACGAAATGTCTAGCCGTGGTAGGATAGCTTCCCCGCAAAGCAGGTTTAGGGTTGCCAGAAAATGACAAGGGAAGGCAGAGTTGCCGCATTTGGTGAGAAATTGCCCATTTGGCGACAAAATTGGCGATATGCCATAGACGGATGGAGATCCTTCTGGAACGAATTCTTACCGGTTTGGCCCAGAATGTTCTCGAACGCAAGTCAAAATCTATATAAACCCTGCTGATACGCAGTGAGTCAGTGCCTAGTCAAATCAATAGTCAGTGAACCAGTGTCTCGTAGTTTGGTGCCGAGTGGGTCGTCGAGTGCATCGAGAGAATCTGTTAGTGTGTCGCTAGATAGCGCATCGTCGAGTTTATCTTAAAGCGTGTTCAGCTACGAGAACGACCGAACCGAGTCGGGAGTTGTACTCTGGTAAAGCATGAGAATGCAGCTCCCGACTCTGCTTCCGCCGTTATAGCCTGATAGCCTGAAGGCTGTGTCGCTGATTGTTTCAGCGTGTTTGTCGTAATTTTTCGACGATTGTAAAAGTGTTTTTGGAGCTATCCTGAGTAATACTGGCTAATAAATTGCATTTTCGGTACTTCATCAAGTGTCGTCGTTATTCACTCCAAATCGACGAACCCGAACATAAAGAAAAACATAAGAATATAACTTATGCATCGTTGGATTGCTAGAAAATTAAAAACAGAGAATGTGCCGGTAACTTATAAGGTATTTCTCCAGCCTTCTTTGCATGCCCTCGTGGTGTAGTGGTCAGCACGCTCGACGCGTAACCGAAAGGTCGGTGGTTCGATTCCCGGCGAAGGCTTTGCTAATTTTTCATGTCTCCTGCTTCGAAATAACCGAATGACTCTACAAAATTTAGAATTGAAAATTATCAACTATCCTTAATTTAGAAATATCAGTTTCCAAAATGCGATTTTCCGAGGATTAACTTATTTACTGTTTACACTTAGCGTAATTTTATGTGAGGCAGTAACTGAGGGTTCCCTAAGCGATTATATCTCTAAATGCAGTCTAATTTAACAAATAAGCAGACAGTCACTGAAGTAAGCTGATAATTAGGTGAGAAATTTTTAATACAAAATACTTCGCAAACTTGTTTTTAAACGGTCGCAAATAATACAGAATGCAATTAATTATTTAAAACATTAATATAAAGTTTGTCTATCAATTAACTGCAGCACGAAGAAATACTAAAACGTATATCTAAGGACGTCTCATAAACTGGCAAAGCATAAATTCACCACAAGTTCTGATTGAATATAATATTTTTCTGTTTCCGTATCGGTATCCAATAGGAACTCTTTAATATCTATAATTCCAAGACAATATGATTTAGTTTTTGATTTAAATCTACGGATTATAACCACTTTTACCCTTATTCATCTTCATCTTGTACTTACTACCAGAATTTTCTGTAGCAAGAAACGTAAAAAATTAAATATGTCTTTGCCCGGAATCCAGATATTTCAGTTATTAGCTGAATATATATTAACCACAATACTACAAGGATAACGCACTAGAATAATGCCTTAGTTCTTTACATGCCATTGCCCCATTTAAAGGGTAAAAAGCAGCGATACCCAACTGGCCAAGTCTGAATGGTGATAAATTACCGTCTACCATATTTTTATTTCGTGAGCTACTAAGGAAACTGTCGGATATTTTTTTAAAGAAGAATTAGAAATGGAAAAAATCAACTGGATGAAAATCGAAACATAGGCTTTTCAGCTGCTAGCTGGATTTCTTAGTTGCTAAACCTCAAGAGCTCACGTAGGAAGAATACCTTAATTTTTCATACTTTGACAAAAATAAACTGTTAATCCAGACTATTGCCATATTTATAAATTTGAACATGATGTTCTATAAAGGTGAAGAAAATAATTAATGTCTATATTACCTAAGATGGTGTATCTTATTGATTAAAGTATATAAATGCACACTTCGAAAAAAATGGGACAGTTCTATATCTCCCGTTCTACTGGGTTGATTGACGAAATTCAGATTGTGTTTTTCCCGTCTCGAAAGCGCGACTTTGGATATATATTAGATTTATATATAGCATTGCCTTAACATAGGCATTTCACACAAAACCGCACTTTTTCTGAAATAGAATACCAATTTTTTTCCATATTTCGAATCTACGAGTCAAATTATGCCTAGATATTAAATTTTGTAATTTTTGGTGAGAAATTTACGGAGAAATTTAAAAAGTTATCTTGATTATAGATTTTTTTTCAGTTTGCGCCAAGAATAATTTACTTGGCGAACTTCTTAACTTATAGCAACCTATTTTCCTTTCTTTTTTATCATTGTCCAGGAGCGGAAAAAAAGTCATCCTTCATATTTTCAAACAATTTTAACAGGATGGATAAACCACATTTTCCTTACTATCGCTTCTAATAAATACGCCAAATTTCAAAACGCGCCAGTAAATTCAAGTATATTTTAGGAAATTTTGAACAAAAACTCTAATTTTTTTTCAGGTATGCTTAGAAATACATCTACTTGATGATGGTAAAAATTTTACAAGGTATAATTCAAAATGTTTTTTCTAAAAATTAATAAAAATTATTTTAAAATGCAAATTTAAAAAATAAATCATAAAAAATTGGCGAATTTTCTTTTGGAATGAACCTAAATTTCGAAATATGAGAGGAAGAATCAAATAAGTTCAATAGAAAAAGAGGTATTAATAAATGTATACCGTATTCAATTAGCATTGAGAAGCTAAAATTTTGAGAGCTAATTGTTAAAAAACTACTCGTGCGATTTTTACAAAACTTGGCAGTTTGGCATAATTTCAATCATAGAATCGGAATATGGAAAAAAATCGGTATGTCATTTCAGAAAATGTCCGATTTTGCGTCAAAAAACGCCTGTATTAGAACAATGCTATATATAAATCTAATGCATATCCTACGTTGCGCTTTCGAGACATGAAAAGAATTGAAAAATTCTTTTAATTTTTTTCATTCTTTTTCTTCGAGACGAAAACTGAATTTCGTCAATCGGGTCAGCAGAACGGGAGATAAAAACTCTCCTCCCTTTTTTCTCCTCACCTTGAGTGTACCTGTAAGTTTTCGCAGTGTATGTATCACTAGAAGTAATATCAGTATGTCGCTCTCCATGAATCTCTCTAGCTATATTGGTATACCATTAGGAAGTACGTCGCTCTGTTCTAGTTCGTTATCGACGATGCACTGTGGCGAAAGTATATATCTTAGAAACTGAGAATATATCGTTTTAAAGAGTTTATACACTGTGGCACTCGGTATCATTTTTTCCTTAAGTAGAGTTTGAACTGAAAATACGTAAAATTTTTCTAAGATTTTATTATGAGAAGAAAATGATGAAGTGCAGATACTGAAATACGCAAAATTATGAATGCTTCAAAAGATATATATATATTTTTTTACCTTCTTCGACACCAGTGACAATAGAAGCGAAATTGTCATCTAGCAGAATCATGTCGGCTGCTTGTTTGCTTACGTCGCTTCCTGCAATTCCCATAGCAACACCTGGAATAAATAAATAGAATTTATTTGTATTCAGATACATTTTTCGAAGCACAAATATTCTAAATTCCTTTCTACGGAAAGTTATTCAGCTCCTTTGGGTAACTGGATTCGACAATAATAATGATGCTCGAATATTACAAAAGCATGGGAAACACTATGATTATTATTATTGAGTAGAATAATTCAACACTTTATGAACATTCTCAATAAGATGAAATGCGGACAAACTGAAATAAAATCAAATTTATAAAACTAATCTATTCATCCGCATTAAGTAAATCCTAATATATTTATTCCTAGTAGGAAATACAATGCGCCTCTTATGAAGACAATGATAAATACAGGGTGATCAAAAAGTCAGTATAAATTTGAAAACTTAATAAATCACGGAATAATGTAGATAGAGAGGTAAAAATTGACACACATACTTAGAATGACATGGGGTTTTATTAGAAAAGCAATAATTAGAAAAGCAATAATCTAATCAGAAAAGCAATAATTAGCATTACAAATTAAGACAAAGCAAAGATGATGTTCTTTACAGGAAATGCTCAATATGTTCAACATCATTCCTCAACAATAGCTGTAGTCGAGGATTAATGTTGCGAACAGCACTGCAAAGCATGTCCGGAGTTATGGTGAGGCATTGGCGTCGGATGTTGTCTTTCAGCATCCCTTGAGATGTCGGTCGATCACAATACACTTGCGACTTCAGGTAACCCCAAAGCCAATAATCGCACGGACTGAGATCTGGGGACCTGGGAGGCCAAGCGTGACGAAAGTGGCGGCTGAGCACACGATCATCACCAAACGACGTTCGCAAGAGATCTTTCACGCGTCTAGCAATATGGGGTGGAGCGCCATCCTGCATAAAAATCGTACGTTCCAGCAGGTGTTTATCAGCCAGGCTGGGACGATACGATTCTGTAACATATCGGCGTACCTCTCACCCGTCACGGTAGCAGTTACAAAACCAGAATCACGCATTTCCTCGAAGAAAAAAGGCCCGACAACAGTAGATGTGGTAAATCCAACCCATACCGTGACTTTCCTCGTCGTGCAATGGAGTTTCCACGACAGTTCTAGGATTTTCGGTAGCCCAAATTCTGCAGTTGTGGGCATTGACAGACCCTTGGAGCGTGAAATGAGCTTCATCAGTCCACAACAGGTTACTCAACCAATCGTCATCTTCCGCCATCTTTTGAAACGCCCACACCGCAACAGCTTCACTAAAAGCTTCACTAAATACACTAATACAGCTTCACTAAAAACGCCTTTTCAGGTAACGTCAACATGCTGCGACTGCTGGTGCATCTGATTCTATCTCTCATTACAGCTCCTTTTATACACGATTTTCATGCGCAGTCACTGACGTTTTGCTGTCCAGCGCCATCTGTCGGACATTTTTTGAACTTTTTTTGGTTCTAATAAAACCCCATGTCATTCTAAGTATGTGTGTCAATTTTTACCTCTCTGTCTACATTATTCCGTGATTTATTAAGTTTTCAAATTTATACTGACTTTTTGATCACCCTGTATTTCTGCCATAAATAAACACTCTTTATTGAATTATTCTGTTAATGAACAAATTTATTTAATTTTTCTGCTTTATTTATGCTGTTGGAAGAATTCTCTTACAATTTTGTGAAAACGGAAAATGAAAGGCCTATGTTAGAGAGAATTTAAAATATTTATTTTATTCTTATTATGCAAAGTAATTTTTGAATTTTCGAAAGGTAATTGTACTGAAAATCTTTCAGACAGAAAATCCTAACTTTTCAGGAAGTCTTTTTAGTAATTTAAAACTAAAGAGAACAACTTTTTAAAGTCTATGGCCGAAATTACTGTTGGTGAGGTTAGCAGTTAAAAGGAAACGGATGAAAATTAAAAAACTTAAAATAAACAAGTAGTGATGCTGCCAAATGAACAAATTTAGATTGATTGTTCTGGGGATATGATCTAAAATTATATCATTAGTCAAACTCAAGGAATCATATACTATGAGTTTCTGTCTTTCTCGATAATTCCCAAAGTCACTGTTTTTTATTATTGTAATACGTGTAAATCAAGAATAATACATCTATGCTTTTTAGGAAACCTTACATTTGTGAGTACTAAATGGTGAATTGAAACTATTTTCAAAATAAATGTTGGTGATCAAATAATATGTAATATGAAACAATACTAAAGAGGTACAAGTAATATGAAAAACACAAAAGAGGTTTAAAAAATGAAAGTCGTTAAAAATCTAAACAACTCAAAATTATAAAAACATAGAAAAAAGGAATACATAACTCAAGTGTATTGATAGGCCACATAAAACTACTCAGAAGGACCGCCAGTTTCCGACCACTGTCTTAGCACTTAACGAAGTCCGAACGCAAAGCTTTTAAGTCACCAAGTTTTTAATCAACAGTTCGTTAAATTGACTTTATATATTTTAAGTCAATGGACAGCAGAAAAAAGCTTACTTAAAAGATTACAAAAACAAAGTTTAGAAACTAATAGATGAAATGCGCAATTTTTGCAGGTTCGCAAAAAATGAAAAAAAAAAATTAAGAAAACTTGAAGGTGGAGTTTAAATGCAAGGTTACAGTTTTTTTCTATGAAAGTCCTAATCATTTTGTATCTCGAAGAAAGTTGCACCCGAAGGTAGTAAAAATAAAAATTACAATATTGAAAGCATAGCTTAGTAAAAGAAAATAAAAACATAACTATTGATGTCCTCAGTTCAACGCTTCAAACAGAACTTATCAAAGGGAAAGTGTTTTGAAGCCCTAAACCAAGTTGATCAATCAGTTCCGAATACAAATTTCGCACCTCTGAGATATTTGAGTCATTTTAAATTGAAAATTTACGGTCCTGAATCTCAAATATCTTAGAGGAACGAAACTTGTATTCGGAACTTATTGATCAACTTGGTTTAGGGCTTCAAAACACTTTTCTCTCATAAGTTCTGTTTGAAGCGTTGAACTGAGGACATCAATATTTATGTTTTTACTTTATATTCATTTTCTTTTACTAAGCAATGCTTTCAATATTGTAGTTTTTCTTTTACTACCTTCCGGGGGCGCCTTTATTCGAGATGCAAAACGGTTCATAGAAAAGAAACTGTAAACTTGCATTTAAACTCCACTTTTACCTTTATGATTCCGCTGGGATGTTTTTAAGAAACCTTATGTACTAATGACCTTCCTCTTACTTTGAAGGTCAAGTGTTCCAAATTTCATCATCAAGATCGGAATAAAACTGTATAATTCTACGAAAGACAAACACCCTGACATTATTCTGTATTTATATAGATATTAGTAAATATATAAATGCTAAATGCAATTATATAAGTCCTATTAATAGAAAACTGAATTTATTATCATTCTGATATTTTCCTCCCTAATTGTAAATTTCGATTTTAGACCAGATTATACTTCCAAATTACCCATTATCTATATTAGCTTCGACCCTGTTCACGCAAACAGCAAATAAGTGTTGTTCTACTTTATTCTCGTTTGTCATTAAATGTCTGTGGCAACCTTCAAGCGCCAGCCGTTTATTGCACTTTGAGCTATTATTAACCTAGAGGACGAGAGGGAATAAACGTACCTATATCCGCCTTTTTGAGGGCTGGGGAATCATTAACACCGTCCCCAGTGACCGCTACGATTTGGCCTTGCCTCTGACAGCCCTCGACGATGATGAGTTTTTGCTGGGGCGAGGTCCTAGCAAACACAATCTCCGTGTGTTGATCAAGAAGGATATCTAGGTCCTGTGCTGTCAGATCTCTCAGCTCTGAGCCATGAACGACGGCTGCTTTCGCTTCTCTGAAAGAGCAAATTATTGTGAGGCAATGTTTTTCAAAGAACTAATATTTATATCATTCTACATTGATATATTCTTAATACCGTATATCCTCGGTAAAACGATAAATGATGTCATTACCAGGGCACTAATCGCAATACGAATTTCTACAACCATCTAGAATTTTCTGATATTTCGCGAATAAAATATTTGAAAATCAACTACATCTGCGTATTTAAATTTCCTCCTATTATTTTCTAACTTGAATTACAATTTTTTTTTTTTTTTTTTTTTTGATTTAAACAATTTAAAACAATTTAAATTCTGCTTTTTTCAAATGAGAATCTTCGAAAGTGTGAATTTTGATCATATAAAGCCAACGCGAAAGAATCTCAGTTAAATTAGGCCTTATTATACTTCTGAAATACAGAAAAAGCTTATTTATAGCTGAACTAAATTGTCTACTTCCATGCCTCTCAAATTAACTTCACCTTTTCGTTGCCCTGCGTTGGCAACGCGCTTTTTTGTATTTGTCTGCGACGCAAGCGGTTGCTGGAACATTTTACTCTGCTCTGTTAGCCTATAATTTGAATTATATCTGTTCGTTCACTGATGTTTTTATGTATGATTTTCGTTAAATGAATAACAGCACTTTACTATTAACAAAATAATAGCGGAATTTATTAAGATTATTTAGAAACGAAAATATACTTTCGATTTCGGCGCCATTCGAACATCTGACCGCAAACATAAATAAAGTCTCGATCCGTTATCTATCAGTACCCGTAACTAGTATCGATGCTGATGAATGATGTTTTTCTAAATTTGTAAACATGTTAAATGAAATCAGATACTGAATTTAGAAAAATTAGTTTGTATAAAATGCATTTTCTCACTTAAAAGCTTTTTTAACATGGCTAGAATTTTAATCGCTCGTAAATTAAAGTAACAGTTAAAAAATAATGCACGACACATTGCTTATTTAGTTTTATAAACTAATGAACTTAAAGCTTATTCTTACTTGTTATGTTACCTTAATTTATATTAGTATACAAATGTTTAACGATAATGTAAATTCTTAAAAGCAAAATTTTTACGAATTTCTTAATGTAAATAACAAACAATACCTGTTCACCAAATTTTAATACTTATGCGGCGATATATGAGATAATTTAATAACTCAAATGATAATTAAGGATTAAGCTTATTTTAATTCGCAATAATAAAGAAGACGTTATTTTGTTGTTGCGAAGCTTAATTTCTCTAGATTGGCAATAAATTCCTATTCTGCTATGTTTCAAATGTAAACAAATCTGACTGCTATGGTAAACAAAAATTAGGCTTAGGCACACCTAAATAACTTCTAAGTTGTTGATAGTTCTACAACTATAACATGCAGGTTATCTAAAGGCATAAAAACCTTAATCGGAAGATAAGAACAACATAATTCAATCATTTTTAAGGCAAAAAATGCACAATTAACACGCATATAAGAGTAAAGAAACAGAGCTCACTGAGCCGAGTAACAGAGTGGATATATATATATATACTTTTGGTGCACCCGATTGCAACTAAAATAGGAGGTGGACATCTACATGTTATGGTAGTCCTATATACAAAATTTCAACGTTCTGAGGCTACTCGTTTTTTAGTTGTGAGAGATACATACGCACGTACGTACGCATAGACGCCACGATAAAATCTCTTCAGAATCCATTTTAAATCAGTTTTATAATTTTTTTGAGGAAGAAGAGTCTTTTAGTCTGCCCTTACTTACAGATGTGTTGCAAAAACATCGTTAAATTGTATTCGATGGCGGTAAAAATGGATATTTTCGTTGAAATACGATACCTAAATTTTTTCGCGATTACAATACTTCCTTCGTACGAAGGAAGTAAAAGGTACATGACACTCGCTTATTTAGTTTTATAAATTAACGCTATATAGAATAATTAAAGTAACAATTAGATCGGACAAATGATGAACTGGAACATTATGTGTAACTGCTATTAATCAATTTGCTCATAACTTCTATATTAGAACGCTTGGCACCTTAGATCTATTATATGTACAAACATTTTAAAATATTTCAAGGCGATAATATCTGGAAGTAAGTAACATTGACAAAAACAAATAATGGTATTGAACATGATCGATAATCGTGCCCTCTAAGACAGCCATAGCGGTCAAAAGAGCGTCTGATGATAGTTTTCAGTACCAAATTACAGGTCCCTCCAAAATTTCTACAATACATAGAGTTATAAGGTATTCTCCCGCCTTCTTAGCATGCCTTTGTGGTGTAGTGGTTAGCACGCTCGGCGCGTATTTCCAGAGGTCCGTGGTTCGAAGGTATTGCTCATTTTTTATCTCTCCTGCTTTCAAAAAAATACCTAATGTCTCTACACTGGCGCTCGAACTAAAAAACAGGTGGTGGATGATGATTCTCCACCACCGTAATTTGGCGATTCGGTCCCCTAATCCCCAGTTGCCTTTTAAAAGGGGTAGTATATAAGGTATTTCTCCCGCCTTCTTAGCATGCCTTCGTGGTGTAATGGTGTATACGATCTGCGCGTATTTGGAGAGGCCCGTGGTTCGAGTCTCGGCGAGGGCATTGCTTATTTCTCAATATCTCCTACTTCAAAAAATCCAAGCGACTTTAAACAGTCTCGTGTACTTCTAAAATGTCACTCTTTTTATCAGGTTACACTTCAATTTTTTAATCAAAACCAAATCAAGCTTGAATAAGTTTTTAAATTCATAGGGAAGTTTCTTTAAAGTTACATACTATATATTAGGATTAAAATTCTAATTTTTTTCTGAAATGAGTTCGATTCTCAAAATATATGTTTGTTGTATTGAAATTTAAAACGTGGCTGGATTCGTCAAATTAAAAACCTATGATAAATGAACGAAGGAACACATTTCTACAAGCATAACCACCTTGCTACTATCAGAATCTCTTTTATAAATAGCATGATCTAGCAATTTCGTTGAATTATGTAAAGTAATTGCTTATAAATCAAAACAGCCCTCTAATACTATTCTATTACACATCCAAAATTTTCTATTACCTCTTTGTCTCTCGTTTCATTCTTATACCTCGCAACACATCAGCGTTATTTCATTTATTAGAGAAATCTGAAAGCTTCTTATCAGGTGCCTTTTTAAAATGGCGAAATCGTTGTTTGCGCAGCCTTTTAAAGGCTGTCTGTATCAGTACTTTAAATCAAAATTGCGGGAAAGCTTATAATTAAGCAGCATCATTCAGAAAGCAGCGACATTATTTAGGAGACATCAGTTTGGTGACATTCCCTAATAACACACGTGAAATGGCGAAAAGAAACATCGTTAATGCGATCCAGACCATTGTTTCTGCTATCACTTGCGCGAGTCTTGTACTAGCTCACATTTAAAGCATACATCTTCATTAAAACACGAAATGCAATCGAAGTGATAAATTCATAAATACTTTTCACGAAATGTGTAACGCAATATTAGTGTGTGAGATAAGCGTTTCTTTAAATGTGATATAAAAGTTTGCTGAAGTACAATGTTTAAGTCTAATAGTTGCAACTACGCTATGCTTATTTACTAATCTTTCATAGCAAGGACGAAAGGCACTGAATAATGAGCATAAAATAAAGAAGTTGTAATCAATTCAATAAAAAATAACAGAAATGTTCTTGAAGGAGGAGATGAAAGTTCGTAGCAGGTATTAAACGAAAATTTAAACCGAAGTAGAATCCGTCGCAATTTTTTATAAAACCTGTGAATATAGCTATGCTTCAGAAAATTTTAAAAAATCTGATGTGTACACCACATGACTTTCTTGTACGGAATATTAAATTATACGCATTTTTTCTTGAATTTTATTTAAACTTATTGGATTTATTTAAATCTACTTCTTTGAAAGCGCATGAACCGCAATAAAATAAATGCACTCTTTAAAATTCACTATATTTGTTTACCATAAGGACACTCTGGCGCTAGGTTCATTTAACAGCGTTACATCTCATTCCTTTTATAAATCAGAATGCATAAAAATTATGTATGTCATCTGAAGAATTATCTAATCCTTGCCACATGTTCTATTCAAATACTATGATAAATCTAAGACGATGTATAAAAGAAATTAAACAACAACAACAACTGGAAAAAAACAGTTTTTCAGAGATGATTTAGTATTTCTCATTCAATTAATTCAGATCTCCCTTCGACAAAGCAAAAATACATAAAAACTCAAAATATCTATATTAAAGATTACGAAATAAATCTTAAACACTTATTTCCCCGAATAAATTTCCAGAATGGATTAAGCATGATTTAAGTCATTATAATTATTATTAAGCATGATAATAAAAGAAGGCGTTACTTTTTGTTGTTGCGAAGCTTAGCTTTTTTTGGACTGGCAACAAATCCACTGTTCTGCTAAGTTTCAAATGTAAACAAATATGGCCGCTATGGCCAAAATAATTAGGCTTAGACTCACTGAAGCAACTTTAAATTGCTGAAAATTCTGCAATTACAACATGTAGCTTAACTAAAGGCATACAAACCTTAACCGGAAGATAAGAACAACATAATTCAATCACTTTTTAAGCAAAAAATGCACAATTTACAAACATATAAGAATAATGAAAATAACCTCATTCAGCCGAGTAACAGAGTGGATATATATATATATATATACTTTTTGTGAGTCCGATTACAACCAAAATAGAAGGTGCATATCTGCATGTCATAGCAATCCTATATACAAAATTTCAAGTTTCTGAGGTTACTCGTTTTTCAGCTACGCTGGATACTTACATACGTACGTAAGCACAGACGCCACAAAAAATATCTTCAGAATCCATTTTAAACCAGTTCTATACTTTTTTGGGGAAAAAGAGTCCTTATTCTGTCCTTACGTACGAATGTCACTGAAAAACATCGTTAAATTGCATGCGATAGTGATCAAAATAGATATTTTCATTGAAATATGATATCCGAAATTTTTCGAGATTACATTACTTCCTTTTTACTTCGTACAAGGAAGTAAAATGATCCATACTGACATCTGAAACCGAATATCTAAATTAATTAATAAGCCAATGAATTAATAATAAATAACATAAGATTAATGTTCGGGGAAATACATAGCTTCGAAAACATGGATAAAATATAATTTCCGATGCGAAATTTAAAAGAAACAATACTTCTTCTAGCACTGGTAATAGCTATGCGAAGCATGCTTTATTTTTAAACGTTAAACACAGAGACCTTCAGTCATTGCCTGAAAATAAGCCCTCCCTTTTCCTTCTTATGAGCTCCGCTAAAAATGTCGTTCACAGAGAAAACACAGAACGAAATTTCAAAACTGTCAGCTTTAAACATTTGAGCTCTTGTTTACAAACAATATTGACTTTGTTTGCCTCTCGAAGAGATCTAAGAATTTTTAAAGTTTGCTTTCCTTTTAAAAAAATATTTTCAGTAAAGAAATATTCATATGCTTTGTGCTGACAGTGTTTTACAATTATCTGTTGGAGAAAGAAAAGTGAAATATAATTGTCGAAACAGCAAATTCTGATGTGTATACTGCTAATGTTAAAATTCTGATTTTAAGAGCAAGGGAAAATTATTTATTGCTAATGAAATTATTTTTAGTTTGTAACATTAAAATAAATTCTTTAGTTCTTTACCTGAGTATACGTAATGAATATTAATTTTCAATTACTTTTTTGGCAAAAATTGTCGAACTTCATTTCTATATGTTATTTGGCTTGCTTTTCCTCAATATCATATTTCCTCCCATATTTAAATAGGCAATTCTAGTATTCTGGATGCATTGCCAATTCTTTGCTTCTTGTGATGGTATGGCTATTGTCTGAATAAAAAACAGTAAAGTTATGCAGCTGAGTTCCTTTTTTACTTCCTTGTTCGAAGTAAAGGAAGTATTGCAATCACGAAAAATTCCGGGTACCATATTTCAACGAAACTATCCATTTTGACTGCTATCGGATGCAATTATCGATGTTTTTGAGTGACATCTGTACGTATGGACAATATAAAGGACTCAATTTCCCCAAAAGAATTATAAAACTGATTTAAAATCTCACATACGGACGCCATGAAACAAATTTTTAGATTTATTATAGTATTTGAATAGAACATGTGGCAACGATTAGACAATTCTTCAGATGATGTAACTTTTGTGCATTGTGAGTTATAAAATGTATGAAATGTAACGCTGTAATGTGACCTTAGCGCGAGATTATCACTGTGGTAAACAAATATAATGAATTTTAAACAGTGCATTTATTCTGTTGTGGTTTATGCGCTATCGAAGAAGTAGATTTTATTCAATCCCATAAGTTTAAATGAGGTGCAAGAAAAATGCGTATAATTTAATATTCCGTACAAGGCAGTCACATGGTGTGCACATCAGGTGTTTTACTTTAAATGCATCAGACATCTTTCAAGCATAGTTTGCTTCTGTCTGCAGACATTACATTCAAGTAATTATACAGTCACTCTGTTTGCAATCCGGGATAAAATGAAGTCGTATTAGGTAATCAGAACTTTGTAAAAATGTCCTTTAAATTTATACGTTTGTTTAGAATAACAGGGTCTTAGATGATTAATGAGACAACGAAAATTCGAGGCACAAATTATCAGTAGACATAACGTCTAATTTTAACAGCATTATGGAGAATAAAAGTGAGAAATGCTGAATGTCAGAACTTACTGATTCATAGTGATTAGTTAGTTATACTTAATTCATAAGTCTGAACCAAAAAGATTTCGGCAGGAATCAGATAAAGTGCAACTAAGAATGCTTATTTTAAGCAAGTCGGCATTAATGCAAATTGAACACTGAAATTCCTTCTGCACCCCATTTACACTGATATGCTTATTAATTCCGGCTTTGTGTTTACACGGGTAGTTAGATAAAGCTTTCCAGACAGGGATATGCAAAGGGATTGCTGGTAATTATGATGGTACTGTCGTTGTTCGAAATACTGCTTTCCTGCTTTGAGCAATAATATTTGAAGAGTTGTTTATAGCTGTTAAGCGTTCAAAATTTGAATTTGGAATCTGTAATACTCCTTCCCTTACGCTCGAGTTGATATAAGATATCGACCGTATCCACAATTATTTTGTCATACACCACTCTGGAAAAGTTAAGCCTAAAACGCAGCTGTTTTATAATTACGAAAGTTTTGAAAAACGTGCATAGAAATTTTAAAGATTTTATTTAAAGTAAGCTTTCTAAATTTGTAGAAAGCAGGAGAGATGAAAAATGAGCAGTGCCCTTGCCGAGACTCGAACCACGGACCTCTCGAATACATAGTATCGCTATAGTAAACAAATATAGCGAATTTTAAAGAGTGCATTTATTCTATTGTGGCTTATGCGCTATGGTAGAAGCAAATTTAATTCAATCCAATAAGTTTAAAGGAAATGCAAGGAAAAATGCGTATACTTTAATATTCCGTACGAGGAAGTCATGTGGTGTACACACCAGGTTTTTTTTTAACTCAGAATTGATTAATTTTTAATACTAGCTTGCATCTAAATTAAATTTTAATTACCTTTTACAGAAAATACGGAAAGAAACTATACCATTTTTTTGCCTTTGATTGAGACTGAAGTTCAGCTGTATAATAATTAATCATTTCATTATTTTTGCGCTAAAAAGTAATTAACTAATCGCTATTCAATGTTATGTAATGAAAATTACATATAAATATGCGTTTTTAAGCCTTTTCGAACGTGCAGTCTGAACTTTTAAGGGCACGTTATATTTTGTAATCTGTATTTAAATTGTGAATATTGGGCAAATCAAAGATTTTTCCTATATCTCTAAGATATTTGTATTACATATCTGTCTTAATTTACCAAGGTACATCACGCTATATGACATGTGTTCTTAAAACTACATGCCAAAAGAAACAGCCTGAAATGTTATTAGTAAGACTTGGAAAATGTTATGGAAATGTTAGTTCATCTTTACAGAAGATGCCTTCGAATGATAACAAACACTTAAATGATTCGTTTTGATAGTCGAATATGTAGAAGTAAGCAAAGGCTAGCTAAAAGGAGCTTTCTGGAGGACATTGTAAAGAAAACACTCTTGTACTCATAAAACACATGAGATAAACTCACGCGTAACCCATTTGGGGCATGAAATGGGGGTCAGCAGCCTAGCTGTATGGCTGTTTTCATGGCATGGAACCTGAATGATATTCACCCCGATTCAAGCCTGTGTTCAACTATACGTATTAGTCTGTCTTAGTGATATTAGTGTCTTAGTGATGACTACTTTTTCGATTTTTTTAAAGAAGTTGAATACATCCTGCATATATTCATGTAGTCTGAAAAGGGAAAACATGTAATATATTATTTCACCGCACATTATCATCATAAAAATATTGACTATAAGAGTGTGAGAGCAGAATCCGCGGATTTTCTTATTGAAAATCATTTATGCGGAACAGTGTGGACAGAAATTGCATTCTTACTGAAAACCATTCATAATTAGTCCAAAGGGATTTAGTCCCGAAGGACTATTACGTTCGTTTGGGCGTTTTGCGTCGTTTCACAAAAATGTCCGATTCACTTTTCAATTTAGTGCTTATGTTTCTTTGTTGGTAATTGAAGTTGCATTGGGTTGGCTATTAGAATTTTTGGAATTGTACTGTGTTGGTTATTGGGTCTGTACTGGATGGATTAATGGAATTGTATTGGGTTGACTATTGGAATTATATTGGGTTGGTTTTTGTGTTCGTATTGGGTTTAGTTTAATGTTTGTTTCGTTCGGCAAGTTATAATATTATTAAGAAAGATCCCTTTGGACGTAATCTAAAATCTGAATCCTTTCAGATTTTTTTTTGTCAATCAATTTTCACAAAACAAAAAGCATTTTGCTCCTTACAGAAGTAGAATATGATGCGATGTCTCCTTGAAAACAAGTGCGGAGGAAAATATGCAAACGGGTCAAATATGTTCATTCGAAGTCCTCAGAAATTACAAAGACAGGCGTACCGCGAAGGCACAATGCACATTCTGCACAGTGCATCCAATGCAAAATCTGGAATGTTCTGAGGTGAAGAAAATTAACTGATTTCTTTCAAACATACCGTTGGAGAATCTTCAAATCTGTGTATCAAACATCCTCAGCCGTTTAAGAAAACTAATGGTTAATGGCGGCGGTTATGTTAAATAATACTAAAATTGATTAAAGGTTCGAAGATTTTTAAGTAATTTTCAGTAAGAATTTAACTTTCGCAAACATTTGGAAAAAGTAAAGTATCCGTATGATATGTACCCCCTACAAAATTATTTTTAATCTCAGGTGCCGCTTCGATTATCATGTATCGCTTCGTCAAATGAATTAAATTTACCGATTATGTCGATTTTTTAACACCTCCTATTGTGATGATGGTAACTTGTATAAGGTATTTCTCCAGCCTTCTTGGCATGCCTTCGTGGTGTAGTGGTCAGCACACTGAGAGGTCCGTGGTTCGACTCCCAGCAAAGGCCTTGCTCATTTTTCATGTCTCCTGCTTCTAAATACCTAATGTCTCTACACTGAAGTCTAAACTAAAAAGGTGGTGGATGATGATTCTCCACCACCGGGATTTGGCGATTCGGTCCCCCAAACCCCAGTCGCTCTTTAAAAGGGGTTAGTATATAAGGTATTTCTCCCGCCTTCTTCGCATGCCTTCGTTGTGTAGTGGTGAGCACACTCGACGCGCCACCGAGAGGTCCGTGGTTCGATTCCAGGCGAAGACATTGCTAATTTTTCATGTCTCCTGCTTCTAAATACCTAATGTCTTTACAAGACTGATAAACGTTTTCCTACATACATTATAGATATGGCTGCGGTATTTTTTCTGTTCCTTTTATAATAAATAACCGAAAACATTCCAGTCATTTACTGGTTATCCTTAAACAATTCATTAACACTTCATTTGGTTTTAAGAAATAGATTGTAATGGAAACGCATGACATACAGGGGATTGACGTCTTCAAGAGAAATTCCCATCCGATCAGCTATATCTTCTACTGTCTCATTCCCCTCAGAAATGATACCAACCGCTTTAGCTATCGCCTTGGCAGTGATGGGATGATCCCCAGTCACCATGATAACCTGTGAAAAGATAACATCATTATACTTCGTGATGATTAAAAATTTTACAAGCACTGTCATATAAAAGTATTTAATTTCGGACATGCAAACATTTAAGCTCTACTAAATGGTCGTAGTGCAAAACATCGTGGGAGAAAAGAAAGCAAAGAGAGAAAACATCGCAGATTTAAAACATCGTGGTACAAAACATTATCGTCGAAAATAAAGTGGTTAAACTTCGCAGTTTGAAAACATCATCGTCGAAAGCATCGCGGTAAAAATTAAGGACCTACAAATCATCGCATGACGATAACATCGCACACATGAGTTTTCAGGTTTTAAAAGCTGTAATTGCATATTCGCATAATGATTTGGAAGCGCAAGAAGGAAAGAGCGATATTTCTACTTCTGTATTTATTGTTTTTGAATGAACTAACAGAATTTTGCTGAAAAGTAAGAATGAAACTTAAACATCTAAAAATCGAAAATGAGTAGGAAATTAACGCAATTTCTGGCACTTAATAGAAATTTAAATTTACATAGTTAATTATAAAATATCATTAATAAATTAATCTTTTTTTTATAATTTTTTACTGATAATTTTTCATGAAAAATACGGTCTAAAAAGGTTTACCGAAAGGAAGATAAATAACTGCACGAGGTTAATTAACTATGTAAATTTAAAATTTCATTAAGTGTTATACTCATTTTCAATTTTTAAGTGCTTAAATTTTCTTCTCGCTTTTTCAGCAAAAATGTATTAGTTCATTCAAAGATATGAAATGTAGAAGTAAAAGTACCCCTGTTTCCTTCTTGCGCTCCTAAATCATAATGCGAATATGTAGTTACAACTTTTAAAACCTGAAAATTCATGTGGGCTCTATGTTATCGTCATGCCATGATTTGTAGGTACTTTATTTTTACCACGATATTTTCAACGACGATGTTTTTAAACTGCGAAGTTTTTGAACCGCATTATTTTGGAGCACGATATTTTAGATCTGCGATGTTTTTTCTCTTCGCTTTCTTTTCTCCCACGATGTTTTGCCCCACGACGTTTTCGCCTTGCGTTGTTTTCACCGCGACGTTTTCGGCGAACACCGGTTATAAAAAAGCTCTGAAATGTTAAAGAAAAAATAAAATGCAGAATAACTTTGCGCTGTTAGCTGGGTAACTGATTCGATGAAGTGGTAGCTTATCAATCTTTAAGCTCCGCTAGTGATTTTATTTATGTATGATAATATAATTTATGTGTTTCGAAATATCATGAGAAAGCCTATGTACTGTGACCGTCATTGTCAAAGCGAGAGAACCTCGGGAAGGTCATTAAATAAATGGCGATGCGAGAACATGCCGCATATGTCTGCCTACTACGAGTACCTGGTTTTTCAGCATTGAAATTGTTGCCTGAGACGAATACTTTATAATTTTATTTGCAAACCTTTTTCCAGGCAAAAAAACGTTTAATCTGATTTATCCTTACTTGTAGGATGGATTGACGCTGAAAGTGACTGGTGAGATACGCTCGTTTTGTAGTTTGCGATGTGCTTCCAAAGCACTGACATCTTATGAGCTTTGCTACCAAGTTTTTATTTTCACCCAGCAACCAATCGTACCCATCTCAGAATTCATTAGAGTCCTAACGTTCAAGAACATCCTCATCAAACGGAGCTTCCGGAGAGGGCAAACTGTTCATTTTTCACGTCTTCCCGGCTTCAAAATAGCCTAATGACACTACAAGCTTTCGCATTTCGGGTTTTTGCATTGAAAGAATGACATCAGTGGTACAGTATAGATACTCTGATAGGATTTTATTTAAATTAAAATTAAAAGGCTATTCCCAAAGTTAGTAATTTGTTAATAATTTTACTTTAATATTTTGATATTTTACGCATATGTGATAATTTTGAGTGGGAGACTGGATAAATTAGAAGATCGCAGTGTGGATCTAGAAGATAACGATGAGGTACTTATTTGTGTCATAATTACTTGGAGAGTCCCCGACGGGTAGATTCACAGAAGGAAATAAGGAAGACAGCTTTGACGAAAAGAACATATTAATTTATTTATGAACATTCTTGCGATTCCGCATCATTTTGGGGAGCGTGATACACCCCGCAGTTTTTGTACATAGCAGTTTACGTCTTAACAATGCACAAAGCGGAACACTGCAGAACACATTTGCTAGCAAAAGCGAAGAAGGGAAAAAGTAAATGCGCAGTGAGTCGCTGTGGTATTTATATATTAAAAATTTATTTAATCTAATTGGCTGAATTTTCATCGCACTTCAAGCATGATTACATAACTGGATTAATTTTGAAAAACACACTGTAGAAAAAGTTATTACTATTTCTATAGTGCAGATGGGAAGTACCAAATTTTAAAAAAAATTAGGGGCTATTGCTAATTTAAAGTATAATTCATAGTTACGTATGTTTTAACTTATATATGTGTAAAAGAAAGAAAAAAATAAGCCCTATGGCGGCTGGAAATTTGCGTCAGTACACTGCTTTTCTGAAAAACAAGCGAGAATTGTGCTGCATTCTTGGAGAACATCCTAATACAGAATGGCGAAAACAAAATTGACCCGGAAAGTGTGTCTAAAAATGGATTTGAATCTACCCTTGCTAGTGAACAGGAGAACTGTCTTTTACAGAAAAGGATGAAAATGGCCATCATTGACGTCAGTGCAACGCTGCGAACGATTTATCAAACTGTGAGACACGCGTTGCGGGCTCTTCTAAAGGGTGGTAGTAACAGCGTTTTCTTTTTTCTTCTGCAGCTTTTCCGATATGCTTCGCACAACGCTCAACAATAAACATACCCTATGTTGACGTGAGCACCGCTTTGTGTTGCATTCAGCTGTTCACTAATTACGTCTGCAATTTTCTTTTTTCTTTTTTTTTTCCCTGCTCCTCCCCAAACATGTCTAAACTTCTCATTCAAATAACTGGTTGCTGTCACGTGTTTATACACGCTACTGTTACACCCAATTGTATTTATCAGAATTTCTATCGCAAAATAGTTTTAAAATGAGTCTATCTTTAGAATTTCCGATACATAGTTCCGCGCACTTTAGATAAAAAAGTCCCC
>KK113183.1:5971-65438 GCA_000611955.2 Stegodyphus mimosarum
TCGGATGCTCTTCGGACGTGACCTTCGTCTGCCATGTGATCTTTTGTTTGGTCGCCCTCCGGATGCGCCTTCATCGCCTGAGGAATACATTCAAGACCTCCAGGCCCGGTTTGAAGTGATGCACAACTTTGCACGAGAGCGAGTCAACTTGGCGACGGAGAAGATGAAGACCCGCTACGACACGAGAGCTACTGGACATCGTTTCAACGAAGGAGACAAGGTGTGGTTATGGAATCCGACTCGTCGAAAAGGACTTTCTCCGAAACTACAATCACCTTGGGATGGTCCTTACACAGTCCTAAACAGGCTGAACGACGTCGTGGTTCGGATCCGTAAGTCATCGAACTCTAAACCTAAAGTCGTTCATTACGACAGGTTAGTTCATTACTATGGCCATAGTACGTAGTGTATATAATTGTAAATAGTAATGTACATAGTATAAGACCATGGTCCTATTTGTATTTGTTATGTAGCGATTTTTAGTTAGTTTAGAATTATGGATTAATGTGTAGTTAGTTGCAGTTTATTTGTTAATTAATTATTGAGTGAGTAAAATTATATGCACTAATTTATGCTTATTCTAAATTTTTCTTCACGAGTTGTATTGTTTACGTTATTGGATCAATTATTTTTATACGAGTTAAACAGAGTTCTCATTCTTACGTTACGCGTTCGATAGTAATAGCTTTCGGGAAAAGGAGACAATAGGAAATCGGTTGCTTTCTGCGTAATATTTGAAATTAAAAATTACTTCCTTTTTATTCACATGGATGAAATTTATACCTCTTAGAGAGAAAAAATTTAGCCTTCTTATGAATCTACTTTCATGACTGTACGTCGCCCCGTTGGAGAATTATGCCCATTTAATTGCTAAAATTGTTGAATTTCGTGTCTAAAAAAATTATTCTGCTAAAAGGGTCCTTTTCGAGCGCCCTTCGTCCATGGTCATGTACTGCGTCCGGTTGGGAGGTAGGGTTGTTACATCCTTTTCCTCACCACCTCTTCCGTTGGCGAAGGGGGTTACGAGGGTGGAATTTTTTTTTGGTGTGTAGAAGGAAAAACTAAGTTTCGCAGCACTGTTTTGTGTTTGGCGAGATTTGCATACTAATTCACCAAATTTGGTGATTTTCAAAAAATCTGGATTCTGGACGATTAAAATCGGCATGCAAGGCCATGTTCAGCCGCTTTTTGCCTCCGATTTGCAGCTGTAAGAAGCACGCGTTTTGTTTCTTTCTCTGGAAGAGCCGATGTTGACCCAGGGGGTCCGGTAGTGGACATGTTTACGTCCTGCCCTGAATAAAAAGGTTCCTGGCTCCATTTGAGGGAGAGATGAGGATTAAGAAAAAGATGTACATCTAGAAGATCGATTGAAGTCTACTCCTCCGCACTTTACCATCCCCGTGTAGGAGTCTAGAATGTTGTTTTTTCTCATCGAATCAATGCGTTAACCCCATAGTGGATGCAACTTGAATCCAGTTTTATCCGGCTTCTTCCTGATCGGTCACTCAGATCCAAGTACTACCATCAATTCGCCAGGATGAGCCTAGACGGAAAAGGGAGGTACCTTTAGGAGATTTGTCATGTTGCACAAATGCACTTTACCATCTTCATATTGTCTGACCCAAGTGTCCAGATTTCTCCTCGGAGTCCCTCGTTCAACATCTGCTAAGGATTGGTCGTCAGGAGAGCCTTGTTCAACACCTGCTATGGATTGGTCATCCGGAGAAGAATTTCTCAGATAAGTTAAAGCTTAATTAAGCTTCAAAAGTTTTTGGGTTAATCCTTTCACTGAAATTTAGTATAGCATTCAACCTAAATTCCGTGAACATGTTTCCCAAGTAATAAGGCTAATTAAAATATTGAATTGATTTGATTAATTGAAGAAAAATCTTCCAGTTCTGAATTATTAAAGTAAGGAGTAATTATATGTATATTTAATTTCCAATTAAATTCTATTTAACTTTTAGTCAAAAGTTTTTCTGCTGGATCTTAAATCCAGACTGTTTAATTAAGCAACTTTTGCACTATTACTCTATTTAGGACCTTTTAACTTTAATTTGGATTGTAATTAAAATTTATATATAATGGATTAAGACAAGAGAGAATATTAAATTTGTTAACTTATCTAAATTTTACCTTTTTACTTTAAGTTGTTACTACTTTTGGTTGAGAATTAACTTTAACTTTTGCAAATTAAGGAACGATTAAAAATTTAAATTCTACTTTACCTTCAATTGAGTAATTGAATGTAGGAATAAATGTAGTCGTTTTTCTCCAACGGGTCCACTTGAATATGTAATATTTTCTAACTGCCTAAGGGATTGCTAAATTGATGTATGTAATTTTTACCTGAGTAAATTAAGAAATTTCTTTGAACTAAGTAATCTCTATCAATACCACTTAAGACACCATGCTCGGTGATTCATTAAATTCCTGTGTATTTTTATGCTGGCCAGCAGAGTTTGATAACTGCATATGAAAGTTTAATATTAATTCTTAACGGTGTAAATTTTTGATTAATGTCATCTCGGTGCATATCTGAAAATAGCAATATATATTAATAATTCTAAATGCATTATTTTAAATAGTTGTCACCCTGGTACCATAGATCTAGAAATTAAGTTGAAAGATTGCGTCTCTTCCTTATAATGCTGCAATAAATATCCTTGGTTATATATATATATTTGATTCAGAGTATTTTCTTATGATGTCTTGTGTAATGTTCTTAACACCAGTGCTCCTGCTTGGTTTTAGGGGTTGTTCGGGTTAGTTTGGGGAAAGGTTAAACACAACGCAATGCAGATTTGGTTTTTTAAAATTATTGTAGGCAATTTATTTAATTTCAGGTTTTAATTGTAACAGTTAGTATTTAACGTCTGGTACCATAAGACCAGAACATATTTGTATTTGATAAGTATTTGTATTTAATAGCATTTGTATTTGATAAGTATTTGTATTTGATAGCATTTGCATTTGATAGTGTTTGTACTTAGTATTTGATAGTATTTGAACTGTATTCAGCGTTGGATAGAAATTAATTTGCTGAAAGTCACTTATTGCAATTATTGTTTATTTTGTTATTATAAAGTAATGTTTATTATAGCACTGAGGCCTTAGTTGTAAGTTTGGCTTCCTGTCCAAGGATTGTACTGCCCGGGACGTGCAGTCCTTGGGAAGGGGGCAATGTTACGAATTTTCCATTTATTTGGCTATTTATTTAGAATTGTAATTAGATTTGCTTCATGTTGCCTTAGCCACGCAGACGATTTTTGAAGAGAAAGCTACGTCAAAAAAAAAATAACAATAAAAATAAAAGAGCGCGTGCATTTAATGCTTAATAAATAAATATCTCGTAATTACTGTTGCCATCCAGAAAAATTTGGAAAAATTGAGATTGTTCTACTGATAATTAAAAAGCTTATAAAAGCCGAGGCGAAACAGCTCATCTCAGTTAGTTGTTGTTGTTGCTGTTATACTTGTAGCTGTAAAAAGCGAACTGCTGTTTGTCTACTTAATGCTGTATTGATTGTAGCGATTTCGCTGTGAGATAGAACTATTTTATCTGTTTTGAACTGAGTTTTTGTTAAACGTTTGAGATATTGTGATATTGTGCGAAGATCTGTGAAGAAATATTTCAGCATTTTAATTCATTTCTTGTGGAAAGAATAAATTTTTGTTAACTTTTTCACGACTTGTGCATTCAATATATAACGAACCGTACGTACGTAACAATATTTATTTATTCGTTTATCTTATATACAAATCAAATACAAAATATGGGCTAACGATAACCTCATGCTTGTTACGCTTGCTTATGCATACACTATATTTTGCATTTTTGCAAAATATGTTATTTAATATTGCATATATATAATATTGCATTTTTGCACTATATTTTGCATTTTTACATTTACATTTTTCAATCCATATGTGTATTCCTTATCGTTGTATTTAATAACTGCTGAAATGTAAATTTAAGCTGTTACGATAAGTTAAAAACTACTTCAATAAAATATCCTGCTCAGTAAAATATTGCTAAAATACGTTCAGCAAAAGCTTCTAAGGAAACTATTTTTAAAACAGCAAAATTTAAGTTCTTAAAGGAGAAGCTAAAGCTTACAAATTTGTTTGAGAATTCTTTACTTATCCACTACACTCACATGGTTCAGCATCAACATAAATTTCTTATTTAATGAATTAAGCAACAACACGTTGACAAAACGTAGAGGAAAAGTAGCCACTACTAAAGTGACTATCATTTTTTAGTTAGATGTCACCTTTACTTTAAACCTAACCGTTGCAAAATGCTGCATATAATGTCAGATCAAGATGATTAATTCTAAAATTTTAAAAAGAGAAATTGTTGATAACATTTCCTTAATATTGTTTCATCGAGCCAATTTTCAAGTCAAAATTGACACTATTGAATCTTAAATAATTTTCGTTTACTTCTCCATCCTGTGTCTATGGACAGCCTTTTAAAAACGTGGATTGGATCAAAGAATGTATCTGCTTCTAGCAATAAGTGTCAAGCACCTATCGTAACTCTACGAGACTAATTACCTAGCGAAAGGAATTCCGCACTGGCATATAGTAACTCCTCATTCTATAGAAATTTTACAATTTTTGACTGCAATCTCTTTTGCATTTTGCAATGGCTTAGCAACCAACCTTTGCTATCCATTTTATAAAACGGGGCTTCTGTTATGTACTAGTTAACTATGCAAAAAATGAATTCATTTAAAAAAAGAATAGATATGAATATAAATTCATTAAAGGAAGCAAACATAAGAGCATCTAGATGCATCCCAAGTTTATGGGTTAGTAATAGGATGTTAGTTAACGTTTTATTTATCTAGATTATTTATATAGCAATAAAGCATATTTCCAGTGCATTTTATAGGCTTATTCAAATGTTTATTTTTAGCATCATTAGTAAAATATAAAAAAGGTAAAAATGTAAAAGCCCACGTAATCATATGTGACATAAAAATAAATGAATTGAAATTTATTTTTTCATACGTTTTATGCATTTTTAGTAACATGGGGTTGCCTCTGCGGCTCGGAACCTACATAGCTCTAAAAATTATGTAATTATACATTTAAAATTGGTTTTTCATCTAGAAAAATCAATGTTACATTATGCATTTATAATTTAGGGATACCGGGGTAAAGCAGAACGATTTTATATTGTGTGATTTATAACGTATTATATATTTACTCATTATTGTTTGATACCTTGCATGTAATACTTTAAACGTTTTGGACACTAAAACAAAAGAATGACAAACATTTAAAGACTGCATATTATATATTGTGTGTCACATAATCAAACCTGTTCTGTACTATACATACGTTGAGCAAGACAAGTAGGTGGTTTAGAGAATTGTTTGTCCCTTTAATTCAAGAAGTAAAATTTTAAAACTGTGGTCTGATATTATTGATTTAGGAATAAAAAAATACCTGTTTTATATCTAACGTTTGTTTCCCTTCATTGAGATGAAAGCATGCATACCGACAAGAAAATTCGAGGGCAGTTGAGTATATCTTAAAAACCGTTAAATCAATTTAAATGCAGATGCTTGAAACAAATTGAGTAATAATGTTTAGACAAGGTTAAGATAACTTAAAATTCTTTATGGTAAACCTTTTTGAGAAAATGCAGAACTATGTTTTGAACTAGATAAAAATTCTATTTATTCTCCTGCCATGGCAGAATAACTATTTCTCGCTTCTCTCGATATACGAGCGTTCCAAAATGTATAATATTCCTTCAGAGTCACGAAATTCATTACATAGACGGTTAGCTTCTGTCTAAACTGGGATACTGCGAATGATAAATATCTTTTGTTTATATTGGATTTGAAACTTTTCTACCCCTATCAGAGAATTCGGTTTTTATAAGGAGAGTGTAAGTAGCCTAGCTGTATAGAGAAACATATTTGATTAAAACGGGTAAAAAGAGCTTACTGGATGAGTGATTTATCGCTATGTGCTTTTATTTACTTTGCTTTCAGTAAGGAGTAGAAAAGACGTCATAAATATAAGAAAAAACGTAAAACTTAAAGGCTATCTTCTAATTTATTAAATTACGTATGAGTTATTCCCTCCCTTCGATTTTCATACCTCTGAGGAACTGTTTTTTATTGTACTTATATTTTCTAGTTCATGAATATCGCATTGCAGCAGAATAAAAAATATTAGCACTTAAGGGAAATAATGTCACCAAACTCGTATGTAAAGCAATCCTTCGAAATAAATGCATAGTTACGCTTTCAATATTTAAGTCCTTTGTTTATTAAATAAGTGCCACCGTCTTAATGTTGCGCTAACGTATGGCAAAATGCATTTTAGCAAATATTTTCCCTATTCGACTTCCCCTTAATTAGTGCATTGTAACATACAATTTATGTTCTATAGTTTCAGTTTCTGTAGAATTAGTTTTTAAACTAGTAAAGCTATCTTAATTGCTATGCTTAAGCTCTTCAAGGACGAAATTTTTAAAATGCCAAAAATTATTTAAACTTTTGTTTGATGAGGTTTTATTCATTTTCTACTGACAGTAATTGAATAAACCGGGTGCAACTATAAAAAAATTACTCAAGAAAAATCCATATATGGTGGCCGCTGAATGTTAATGGCAAATTATGAACGGAAAGATTTCATATATTCAAGGCATATCAGTTCTTTGCATGTTTCGTAAATGTAACAAAAAAATTACACAAATTTTTATCATTACATTCAAAACATTTTAACTTTTAATTAGTTTTAAATTAAGAGCAAATATTTTAGATAACACTGTACATATTTGAGTAATTATTTGAGTTTCGTTTTGCGGTGATGATGACTCTCTCTGAATAGAGGGAGGATAGGCAGTGTGGTAATGGGTTAGTTAAATAACGAGATTAAGAGTTAGATCTTGGAATCCTGATTGTATAGTATACGCTTTAAAAAACAACAAAAAATGAAGGAAAACCTTCATCAGTAATGTACAAATTTAGCCCCCTACGTTGTACATTGAAATTGCTTGACTATGAGATATTTAAATCAAGCAGACTATAGAATCATTGACGAATATTGTTCAGTATATAAACCCCTCTATCTTTGAAAGGTGCTCTAAATTTCTAGATTATTAAAAGCATACATCTGTAAGATACAATAACTAAAATGAAATGTGGAGTGTTCAGGCGATTATTGAATGGTAGAATTCTTTAAATAGAAGGTATTCGAGAATTCTTGCACAATGTTATGTTTTGAAGCTTCTGAAGTTTTCATCGGGTTCCTGTAAGTGTAGGCCATTTCATTATCGCATAAAATAGCAGTAATGTTAGATGTTGAAATATTCCTCAATTGCAATAATTATGAATTTAAAATTTCTCCTTTGCTCATGAGAAAGGCGAAACTTTTATTTAATACGTAGACTATGGAAAAAACAGAATCACGAATAAAATATGCATTTTCTTATCTTCCTATCATACAAAGATCATACAGTTCAAGATATTATAAAATTCATTGCAGCAAAAATTTTTCTGCAGTCGAAGTAATCTGTATTTTATAAATTCCTGCCATCTGACTTGCCATCTTAGCCCTCACCTTTGGTCTAGCCAACAGTAGGTTTCCTCTGCTACTTAAAGCACGGAGCCTAAAAGCTCTATGCGAGGCTGTTGCTTTTTATGTGGCATAACTTGTTACTTATTACGTAAGGGAATCAGTAGCCGATTTTGTAGAGCATTTTTTGACATTTTTGAAGCAGGAAACTGATACAATTAGGGATACCATCGCAGTGATTTAAATTCTGGATCTTCCGATTGCTAGAAAGACACATTTCGGATTAAACATTGAAGGTACTCGTGAGGAGAAAGTTCTTCATATTTTTCCCCACTTCACTTTTATCCCCATGCGACTGGGGATAAAAGAAACACAGTCGTGAAATCCACGCGATGACGAATTATTATGCACCCAGTTTTAGCTCAACGCCGTTTGTGTCTTAGAACTTTTCGGAGGCAGGAAACATAAAAAATCAGCTACACATTTCACCGAGATTCGAGGTCTGGTCCTTCCGATTGCTATCTAAATGTGCAACTAAGTGTATCACTAAAACATACGGTGAAAAAGGAAATATTTCCTTAGAATTTGAGAACAATGTCAGCGTATTTAGTTGAAAATACTTCTAATTTGAATTTCACCGCTAATCTCTTTTCATGCCTTGCATTTCCGAAAAATTATCGTTATAATTTCTGTCTAAATTGGCTTCAGTTACTCAGCATTTATTGTTATTTGCTGTTTTGGAGCTGATCGGTTATTATTTATACTCAATATTAGGTTTTGTTTTAGAGGATTTTGTAAGAAATCGTGTCATGATTTCAGACAGCTATTTTAATAGCCTTTCAGCGCGATTTGGTAAAACATAATCTTAAATATTATCTTGATGATTAACTGATAAAGTTAACATAATAAATTTAATGGAAAAAATAAAATTGTAATTTAAGAAATATGGACAATAATACATGACTGGAAAAGATATTCTTAGTAGAGCATTAAAATTTTACGATACACAAAAATTTTAATAATTAATTAAATTTTAATTAATAATTAATTAAAATTTTAATAATAACACACAACGAACTACAGCTTACGAAACAGTTCTTTATTCTTCAGATTTCGAAAATTGGTAGAAATCAAGATAAATATTTCAAGAGAGTTGCACATAGCGATAGTTTTACCCTTTGCAATAAAGAGACAGAAAACAAAAGAAACGTTCGGATGCCATCTATTTAAGAAACGAGATGGAAGTCTGAGTGACAATTAAATTATCTATTTCTTGAGTAGATGTTGAAAAAAAGATATAAATTATGTTCTGCGAAGCATATTTAAGAATTCTCTTTTACGATTCAGATTTTGTTAAAGCGCCCTGTATCCAAAAATTCTCCACCTTTTGACACTTAAATATTTTTCTGAAATGTTCCTTTTAAATTTTTTCTTTAAATAATGGCATTCGATGTTTCTTATCCACCTTTTCTACTCCAGATGTTGGACATCTTTTTCTCGAGCTTTAAAACGTTGCTTTCTTGAATTCCTGTAACAAAATTCAAAGAAAATAAAGCATTTGTTTTTGTCACAGCGCCTGACTGCTCAAACATTGCGCTAATTTTCCTTGCTCGCTTTTTCATTTTTTTTTCGGAGTAATAGTTTCAAAATACTTTATCTTTCTAAATACTTTAAGCTCTCAAAGACCTAGGGCTAAAGGGATAAGCAGCATTAACTTCAGAGGACAAGATTGTAAGATTAAGTTTTTGATTTAAAACTACTAAATCGCAGTAAAACTGAAGAAAGCGAAATAAATTTAAATATATTTCTCACGTAAATATTATAATAAAAGATGCAGAAACGGATAATATGTGCTCCACTAAATCAATATGGATCTGTAGCAGTAAGACACAAATTCAAAGCCTTTCTGCCTGTAATGTTTCCTCGTTTCTGCAGACTATTGGAATGGTTTATGTTATATTATCTCTGCTCAAATTCTCGGAGTACGTTCAAGAAGATTCAGGTTATTGAGTTCTAGTCTTCATTTTCTTTTGAAAAAACTAAACGTCTTGCCAGTAGTGGTGTTAACGACCGCGATTGTGAAAACGAATAGAGGCGAAAGTGGCGTTAATTTAATTTGATGGTTGGATTCTATGATTTTAGTTATATTATAAGGTATTTTCTCCCTCCTTTCTTCTTGCCTTTGTGGTGTAGCGGTAGCACACTCGCCGCGTTTTCGAAAGATCCAGGATCGAGTCCCAGCGAGGGCATTGCTGATTTTTCATGTTCTCCTGCTTAAAATAACCTGATGGCTCTATAACATCTGACCATTTTTCAGGTCAGAGACAGACTAGATTCTGTATTTCGATTTCACTAAGTATATTGGTACAAACAGATAAACTTTCTGGATGCTGAAATGTTGGAACACCGTCATATTAGGGAAGAACTGATAAGGTTATACTTTCATTTAACTCTTAAGGAAAGCTTGTAAATGATTGCATGTTTTTTCAAATGAGGTTAAGCGATCAGAGATGCCAGAAATAAACTTTTGGACCGAAAAAAGAAACCAAATTTCTGAATGAGCCTTAAAGGTCAAAAGGGTAATACCAGTTAAACAATTTTTTTCTCTTGGTAAATATAAAGTTCATAACATATACCATGAGATTAAAGGGCACAACTAGTAATTATGTACTGTTAGATGCATTCTTTAAGGATAATTGTAATTACATGAATATGTTATTGCAAAACGCACCATTAGTATTTCTGACCGAATGCTAGATGTTTAGAGAAGTCTGCTTATCAATCGTTTATTCAAAGTTCCGTTATAAATTCTTAAAATCCAAATCAGTTTTTAACTGGGTGCCATTTACGAATCAACACGGACTTTCGATTTTTCTGAAACAAGGTCGCTGATTAACATTTACTGGCAACAAATGAGCATGCGTCTAAAGGAGGGAAATTAATATAAAATTTCCTCTTAATTTATCATCTTTCGGCTAATTTTAAATTAATTATTTAAATCAGCGGAAATGGATTCAGCTACTCTCACTCAGTTAACTTTGATAAATAACTCACCCAAGGTTTATAAGAGCTAGGAATAATTTGATTAGGGAATTTTCAGTCCCTTAGCTCAGGTCTCAGGTGTCACGCAAGCTATCTCAGGAGTCACAAGAAATTGTCATTTTAATCTGTGTAAGACGAATCATTATATTTAGAATTAGGTTTTGCTTCAGTTTTTGAATTACATTCTTTAATGCGACAAATCCTTTTGTGATTGTGAACCAAAAGTCTAAATGCATAAACTTGTTTTGTGCATTACATTTAATAAATTAGCATTCTTTATTTCCTTTTGTTCAGCATAATTACAGCAATTAGCAGGGGAAAAGATCCAGAAACACATAATCACAAAATGTAACATTTAACAAAATTTCCATTCCCGAAAAATATATTCTTTGGAATTAATAAAATTGAATATCTTACTAAGTAGTATATTGATGGCTTCCAACTTTGAATAAATTACATAACTGAATTCGTATTACTCTTGCGAAATTTCTCTGAGTACAAAAGAAGAACTTTGATAGCTATGTAAATTCAATTTTTGTACAAATTTTATTTCAGTTTAAAACATTTCCATTTAATCTTACTTTTTTCAAAAGCAATTCTATCTGTATGTTGGTTCCAGGCTGAAAATTTATAACACGATGCGTGTATTAAACGGGAAAAGCTGAAGAGGAGGGAAAGAAAAAAAGAATAATAATTCTAATCTGAATATTTTTGAACAGAATCTAACACCTGAAACAAAAAAGAACAATTTCCCATTAAACATTTCTAAAACACATAAAAAGTTATAAATGTAAAAATGATAAAGCATTACAAATGTTGAAAAACACAATTTTGCACCAGTTAAGTAGCATGAGGCATTAAACTCATTAATTATAAAACTGCAAGAATTCATAAAAATTATCAAATGGAAGTATTACCATCCGTAAATTTTCATTTATATTAACTAAGTACATAACTGCAAATAAAGAATGTTATTTATTGCTTTTAAATAATTTAGTATATTGATAAATAATAGAATGTGTAAATTTAGGAGATAAATTTCGGGTTTTATCGGAACACTGTTAAAATCAGTTAAACACGAAGGTGAGGGAAAAACATATTAAAGGTCTTATACTTCGTGCTTTGAATACACACACTGCTCTAAACACTGTTTTGGCGTATTAAATACCAGATAAATAAAATTTTAAAGATTAATTACAGGTCTTATGCTTTTACGACCAGCATCATTCTGAGAATTCAGAAGACGTATGGAAGATGAAGTTACGACTTTTGGTTTTTCTTGGTGTAACATGCCTCAAGGACTGCTTCTACAAGCTTTTCGTTCTTAGTCTGTCAATGTCTGATGCGTGATAGTGTTCACGCGATTTCGTTCGTCAAGGTTTAAAATGCCATATTTTCCTTCTTCTAAGTGTAAAAGTCGTGTTGTCAGAAAGCAAGAAAATAAAGCTAATGCTTTTGCAAATGCTTGTTTAAATCTGAAACTTAATCCGGAAAGTTTTGTGGTTTTTCAAATCGGAGCGAGTTGATTTCTAATTGCATGCTACTGCTACTCAGGAGTAATCTTGATCGAAACAGATGTTCATATAAGGTCTTTTCTGTTCACGGTTCGTAATTCTAGCACATGTTTTAGCATAAGCTTTGCTTTAATGCAATTCTAAAGATGAAGAACCGAAAAGTTAATTTATATTATATAATGCTCCTTTATTTTAAAAAATGCTAATCAAACTGCATGCAAAATCTGGGCTATATAAGGACAAGATTCTGTTTCTGATGACATAATTCGAAAGTGATCTGAGAAGCTTATGAGTGGATATTTCAGCTACGAAAATAATGCCAGCTCTGATCTACCATCTTCTGTAAACAGACACCTACTAAAAAGATATCGCTGTAAATCCACATTGAACAGGAAATGTCAGATAGAATAAATATTCCAAAAAGTAGAGTGCATGATCATTTGAAGGAGACTGAGCACGTAAGCGACTATAACAGAGCAGAATATACTTGCTCGAGCTGCATGCGATTCTTTGCTGAAAAGAAATAGGAACTTCTTTTTGGAAACGGCTCATTATTAGACATAGGAAGTGAATACTATAAAATAACGCTACAAGAAAAAGACCACTTTATTCACTTCCCATGTCCAATAACGAGCCATTTCCGAAAGAACAAAATATCCTCCTTTAGTAGCATCGATCCAAGAGAGCGTTCTGCCTCCTTTAGTTGCATCGAGAAATCCATTGGTAATCCAAAAGAGCTCTATTTATTAGCATCTAGAAAAGGATTACATCCCTCCCCAAAAGAATTAATGCTTTGTGTAACAAGGGACTACAAAGTAATTGTGTACCAAAAATTGCTGCCACCGAATCATGCACTAAAATTGAAAATATACTGTTCCCAATCCAAAAGCAGAAATCTGAGCAAAATATCCAGAACTGACCAATCACCAAGGAATTGTCTTCTATGATGAGAATACCCGGCGCTACATTTCGATGAATGCCGGACAAAGACTTACTGAATATCGCTTAGATGTTTTTAATGGTACCCCCCATATTCACCAGATCTTAATTCCTCGGATTTTCATCTGAATGGCCTGAAGTTCACTTAATTAGAGACTTAAAATAGCTCATCGATAACTTCTTTACGAATAAACTTAATAATATTTTTGAAAAAAGGAATTTTCCAGCTATTGTAGAGAGAGCAAAATGTCATAAATAAAATAATGCTCATATGATTCAGCGAAATTTTCTGATTATTTGTAATGTTTCATTTTTATTTGTTATCCAAAAGCCACAGAATGTGCCAAATGATCCTAATAACAGCTGTCACATTTTAATTTTAGACTAGATTTTAAAATTTATAATAGTATTTACAGAAGCTGTAATTTGGGAATATACCATTTTACATGACTATAGTGTATTTCTAATACAGGGGAAAATATCGATTTTCTCTGAGAATGACACTATGGAATTCCTTCCTCTGTGGCAGATTTATGATTTAGTAATATTCTTTGCTTCAGCTCCCCCTAAATATCCTAGGGGTCGAAATAAACTCAATAAGTGGGCGATGTGTCCTCAAGAGGCAATTATTTCTCCTATATTTCAGTTGAGAAAATGCTCTCATTCCTTGTATTAAAGGATTAATACTCTCCCTTGCATTAAGGAGTTCATTAACTATGCAAGAAGAAAGAAGGAGAATCAGGGAATACAATTACTTAAGGGAGAGTCTTATTACTATAATATGAATAAATTTGAACTGAAAAGCAATTTATTTACATATAAGCAATTTCATTTTCACTTTCTTTATTCTTTGAAGTCCAGAAATGTAGCTGCGAAAACGTTTTTCGATTCATTACATTTGAATTTTTATTGTATTCAAATTCAAGAACAAATCTTTAATTAACCCCATTAATGAATATTGTTGTAGGCAAAAATTAATATAAAAAGCAATGTTGTGCTTGAGCCTGAACTAAAAAATACTGTTTTCTATGTATTTCTATGAAATCTAATGCATTCGAAGGAAGTAAAAGTTTGTCAAAATGAATAATTGCAATTACACCCATTACTAAAAATATTAAAATCTTATTACTTTCTAAAGAAAATTTTGCCCTGAATTATAGTTTAGACTTTCCTTTTCTTCTTTTTTTTTCATGTATATGCCATTCAAAGGCAAACCTTACAATTCACTTTAAATAAGAGTAAAATTTTTTAAATGATTTTGGAAATTAGAGGCGCTATTGAGAAAGTTATCAAACACCTTCTCAGTTAATCTAGCAGCACATTTTCAAGACAGTAGCCAGAAAGTTTCTTAATCAAAAAGTGAATGGTTAAAAATATCGGCAGGTTAATTTGATGAAATCGCAATAGCCATTCTGTTTTTAATTATTGAAATTTGGAATTAAAATCTTCTTGCAAGCTGATTTTAATTTGAGTATAATTACGTATTTTCACGAATGGAATTACTTGTTTCCATTGTAATCAAGTTAAAATATCATGAAAAACATCTCGATCGTAAACATCACGAATAAAACAACCAAAGTTAAGCAAGGGGAACTAATCATTGTATAAAATGTAGTGATATGAGGTATTTCTCCCGCCTTCTTGGTTCGAGTCTCGGCACGGCCATTGCTCATTTTTCATTTCTTCTGCTTTCAAAAATTACCTAATGTCTCTACAGTGGCTCCCGAACTAAAAAAAGGTGGTAAATGATGATTCTCGACCACCAGGTATTGGCGATTGGATCCCCTAATTCTCAGTCGCCCTTTAAAATGGGGAGTATATAAGGTATTTATCCCGCCTTCTTGGCATACCTACGTGGTGTAGTGGTCAACACACTTGGAGCGTATTCGAGAGGTCCGTGGTTCGAGTCCCGGAGAGGGCCCTGTCATTTATCTCGCTTCCTTCTTCAAAAAATTCTAATACTTCCACAGTGAAAGAAAGAAAAAGCGAAGATAAAATTGCTCAGTTCTTTAAAGCAGTGCTCCGCAACCGGTGTGCCTCGGCACACTGGTGTGCCATGAGTAGGATATAGGTGTGCCGCAATCAAATACATGTATTTGACATTTTGCAATTTTTTATCATGTATTTAATACACAATGACAATTTTTTTCCTTAATAATGTCTATTTTAAATGTTTTTATATATTTCACTGCTGTGTGGCTGTGTGTGTGATTGTAAGTGTGTCAGCATTTGAATTTTTTCGGCACTTCCTTGATAACTCGGAACTCAAAAATATATAACTTTTTTAAACATAAATTTAAACGAAATATATTGGTTTCAGACCATTTTAATTAAAAATAATAGCTCTAAAACTGTTTTTTTAAAAATTTGAAATAAACCAATCAAATTGAAGAATTTTTGTTTTTTAATTTTTAAAAAAAAATTTCGATTATTATGATAATTATTATGATTGCATATAAATAAATATGTTATGGTTTTATAGTTGTATGTTTTCAAATTAAAAACAAAAATTTATTGTAAATTTTGTGTATAAATCAATACATATATACATTAGCTTTTGGTGTGCCACGAAATTCCAGAAAGATTTTTTGTGCGTCGCAGGTGAGAAAAGGTTGCGGAGCACTGCTTTAAAGCATCGCAGTACAAAACATCATTCTAGTAATTAAAATAATGTGTCACAGATATTTCGCTATTTGACGCCATGGTCGTACAAAATATGGCTATAAAAGTAAAGTGGCTCCAAAATATCGAGTTCACAACCATCGCAGAAATATGGATTTTATTCGTCTACGATATTCCTAATTCTGCGAAACATATATGTTTGGGAATGAAATATTTTAAGTATATCAACCTTACTCTAAGATGATCCCTTCTAGTTCAAGATGATATTTTTCTTATCTGGGGATGGCCTCCTAGAAAGGTAGCACTAAATAATAAAGATTCTAATTTATGTTCTCAGAAATACTGATTGCTTCCAGAAGTGATCGTCTTTATGATTTCCGGCGTGCCAAGTAAGTGAAGGGGGCCTAAAGGTAAGCATTTGCAGAAGATTCAAGAAAAGCTGAGTCATATTAAATGTCGCTAAGAAAGATGACAATAGCATCAGAATAATAAAACAGCTGCAAAGAAAAGGATCATATTATCAGTATTTAAACTATCTTTACATTTAACTATAGGTTTCATTAGATTAAATATTTAAACTTAGCGAAATTTATTATAGCTCTCCGAAGAGGAATGCACCATCTGAAAATTTTGGGCACAAATACATCGGATATGAGAATAATTATGGAAATTTAATTGCAAACTGCACTTTTCGCTGAAGGGATCAACTTCTGGAGAGTGATGTGATGTGATGTGATGAGTGAAATTTTTTTGGCGCAAAACCAGGAATGATTATATCGCGCCAAACACAAGGTGATGAAATATAATGTTATACATAACACAGTGAAATTAAAGTACCTATGAATTAAAAAAGTAGATAAAGAAATTTACAAAATCCAAGGGATGAGGTTATATAAAATCAGCTAAAATCACAAGTGTTGAAACTAACATACAAAATTAAAATCAGTTCAGATGAGGTGATAAACACCAATGTCTTTTAAATAGTAAAATAAATTACGATTAACCTCTCTTCCAATTAAATGGTCGAGAGGTAAGTCACAGCTGTTAAAATATTTCTGACGAATAGTATTAAAAGATGGACATTCAATTAAAAGGTGACGGACAGTTAAACATACACCACATTTTGAGCACAGGGGCTCAATGTCAGCATTTAAAAGATATTTATGTGTCATTCTGGTGTGACCGATTCTAAGTCTTGTCAAAAGAACTTCCTCCTTACGTCTTCCAGTAAATTTCCAAAGTTCGATTCTAGGTTTCACGCTCTTTAATTTATTAAAAGACTGAACATCCCAAAACTGCTGCCATTTTTCCAATATCTTTTGCTTTATAAAACTACTAATGTCTGTGATAGGGATGAGGTGACTGGATATTTCTACAGCTGATTTTGCGACGACATCTGCCCGCTCATTACCTTTTATACCGGTATGCCCGGGAACCCAGCAATAGAGAATTTCCAATCCGAGCATTTTTAATTTCAAGTTGAGTTTCAGGATATCAAAAATTACCGGATTATGGGTGTTCGAAAAAGCTTCTAAAACTTTTAGCGCGCTGTAGGAATCTGAATAAATTATAAACTTTTTCTGCCGTCGCTTTGATACGTACAAAAGTGAATGATATATTGCGGTAAGTTCAGCTGTTAAGACTGAGGAAGCGTGGTGCAAACTTCTGCCTTCTACATGGTCACCAATTACAAATGCCGTCCCAACGTGACAAGTTGACTTTGAACCATCTGTGTATATTGGAATATATTCTTGATATTTATACCTGTGATCAGCAAAAAGTTGGGTGTAGATGACATTGTTAGTGTGTTTTTTCATCTGATGCGAAAAAATTTCAAGAATCTGGATTCCTGCCTGTTCCCAAGGAGGAATTTCAAAGTATTGCATGGCTTGGGGGGATATATCAGACAGGGAGAGTTCCTCGATCAGAGGGCGAACTCTCAAAGAAAACGGAGGCACACAGGATGGCCGTGCATCAAATAAAGTGTCACAGCTGTTATCAGTCAAAGCTAGCCTATTAGGATTGTCAGGTTGTGATAAGATGCTAAAATAATGCAAGAGAGACAACTGCTCACGCCTCAAACTAAGTGATGGTTCATGGCAATCAACGTAAAGACTCTGAACAGGAGATGTCCTGAAAGCTCCAGAACAAATCCTCAGAGCTTGATGATGCACAGGATCTAGTTTTAGCAACACAGAAGACCGAGCTGATCCGTAGATAACTGAGCCATAGTCCAGTCTAGAGCGGACAAGCGCTCTATAGATGCGAAGCATGGAGCATCGATCAGCACCCCAGGAGGTATTCGCCAGGACTTTTAGTATATTAAGTGCTTTCATGCACTTCTTTCTCAGCTGTAAAACATGGGAAAGGAAAGTTAGTTTCTGGTCGAATACCATTCCTAAAAATTTTGCTTCAGGTGCAACTGGAATGATAGATCCATTAAGGTATAATTCAGGCTCAGGATGGAGACCTCTCTTTCTACAAAAATGCACGCAGACGGTCTTCTGTTCAGAAAACGTAAATCCCTGCTTGACTGACCATTCGTGGATCTTATTCAATGCGATCTGCAGCTGCCTCTCTATATGTCTCATATCTGCCCCTCGACAACTAATCTGGAGGTCGTCAACATACAAAGATCCTAAAATAGTTCGAGGAAGTTCTTTTAATACAGAGTTGATTTTCAGACTAAATAAAGTGACACTAAGAACAGAGCCTTGAGGCACACCCTCTTCTTGTTCAAAGCTTTTTGACAAAACAGAGCCAATCTTAACTTGGAAGGTCCTAGCATTCAAAAAATTCTGAATGAAAAATGGTAGGTTGCCACGCAAGCCACTATCATGGAGATCACGAAGGATCCCATACCTCCATGCCTTATCATAAGCTTTTTCAATGTCAAAAAAAATAGAGACAAGATGGTTTCTTCTAAGGAAAGCTTTACGAATAGATGTCTCCAAAAGGAGCATATTATCTATAGTGGTCCTTCCCTTTCGGAAACCACTTTGATAAGGTGATAGTACACTATTCTTTTCTAAGAAATACACTAGGCGGCTGTTTACCATCTTTTCAAACAGTTTGCATATGCAGCTAGTAAGGGCTATTGGCCGATAATTCGAGGGATTCCGCGAGTCTTTTCCTGGCTTAGCGATAGGAATGACAACAGCTCTCCTCCATGCACTGGGAAAAGTATGCTCCTTCCACACCCTGTTGTAAAGAGTGAGAAGGGCGTTCAGTGACTTATAGGATAGATGCTTCAGCATATCGTAGCTCACGCCGTCAAGACCCGGACAAGATTTGCGTGTCTGGAACAAAGCTCTCTTTAACTCAAGCATAGTAAAATCCCTATTGTAGGGTTCAGAGTTGGAGGAATTGAAAGCTATGGGATTTTTTTCGGAGCGCTGCTTAATAACAAGAAATGCGGGAGAATAATTTCTGCTGGAAGAAACGGCAGAAAATGTCTCACCAATAGTATTTGCAATTTCTTCTATGGAGCTAATCACTCGGCCATCTTTTTCCAAAAAGGAAAGTGAGTGGTCTTTATATATTCCACATGCTTTTTTAACTCTCTCCCAAACTCGTTTACTTGGTGTAGAGGATGTTATTCTTGACACATATGAAATCCAGGAATCCCTCTGGCTCTGCCGTCTTACTTTTCTCGCATTTGCTTTGGCTCTTTTGAATGCTAAATAGTTTCGCAAAGTAGGGTATCTGCGAAAGATTCCCCAAGCTTTTCTCTGTTTTTGAAGTGCTTCCTGACAGTCACGGTTCCACCAAGGTTTAGAATATTTTAGCAATTTACCCGATGTTCTGGGGATACAAAGCACAGCTGCCTGGTTTATAACATTAGTAATGTATTCCACAGCATCATCGATTTGCACATTTTCTACCATTTCCTCTGTGAGGTCAGCAACAGAAGAGAAGAGGTCCCAGTTTGCCCTTTCAAATATAAATCGAACGGGCCTTGGCATGGAGTTTGCTCCTCTTCGTGCGAGAGATACAAAGATGGGGTAATGATCGCTGCTGTAGAGATCATTGCCGACACTAAAAGTGCAATATGGCAGCAGAGATGGTGAACAAATGGCAAGATCAATAGCGTGGAATGTTCTTGTAGGCTCGTGGAAGTATGTGTCCTGCCCGGTATTGAGGAGACAAAGGCTGTGATCTTCGATCAGCTGCTCAATTTGTCTTCCTCGTGAATTGGTGTCTTTACTTCCCCATAGCGGACTGTGCCCATTAAAGTCTCCCATAAGAAGAAAAGGTTCAGGCAGCTGCTTTACAAGCTCATTTAAAAGCTCTTGATCAATGTGCTCATTTGGTGGCAAATAAACTGAAACCACGGAAAATACGATATTGAAATTTATCTGCACAGCGACAACTTGGAGGGATGTTGTCAGAGAAAGTGCATTGGATGGATAGTCCAGTGAGGTGAGGAGGCCCACACCTCCACTGGCACGCTCACCTGCAATATTATCTTTCCTGACGAAAGAAAACCTCCGAAGCTTTGCTGGCTGTTCCGGTTTCAGGTTAGTCTCCTGTAGAGCGAAGCATACAGGATGATGAGCATTCATGATATCTTTTATTTCTGTCAAATTTCGGTGGAAGCCGCGACTGTTCCAAGAGACGAGGGTGGCCATTATGATTTCTGTTTGTTCTTTCTGTGCTGCTTTTTAGTTTTTCGTGGGAGGAGATGCCTGGGAACTTCTAGACCCTCTTCTATTTCCATACTGTCTGAATCCACAGATTCCGAAATCATCCCATCAAAAGAGCTATTGCTTTGGCTTCTATTTTTATCAGTTGTTTTCTTAACGACATTTTTTGGCTTGCTTTGGATTACTGTGTCTTTTTTTTGTACAGTATGTGTGGGGTTGTCTTTTCTCTGGTTGCTTGTTATCTGTTCGTATTTATTTGATGAAGGCTGCGTAACGAATGATGTTTGGGTGGCAACTGTACGAGAAGATTTAACAGCAGTTGCGTAAGATGTATTTTGTCGCAGCTGTGTGCTTTGCACTAGTCTTCTGGCTTCAGCATATGAGATGTTCCTAGTAACTTTGGTTGCCTGAACTTCTTTTTCCGATTTCCACTTTGGACATGAACGAGAAAATGCTGGGTGGTCACCTTTGCAATTAATGCACAATGGCGCAGCGCAGCAGTTTTCACTATCGTGACCAACCAACGAGCATCGAGCGCACGTCAGGTTGCCACGACAGGATATCTTGGAATGGCCGAAACTCTGGCATTGGAAGCATCGCATAGGGTTTGGGATATAGGGTCTTACGGGACAGTTAAGATACCCAGCCTTTATATTCTTCGGCAGATCAGGCGAGTTGAAGGTCAGGATCACGTGTTTGGTGTCTATCAACTGACCCTCCTTACGGATCTTGATCCGCTTAGCAGCACAAACCCTTTGGTCAGCTAACTCGGAAATGAACTATTCTGAAACAAACAGAAGGTCGATTTCCGAGATAACACCTCTACAGAAGTTGAGTGTTTTGTGTTCTGACACAGATATCGGTACTTCTCCAAGTTTGGTTTGACGTGAAAGTGAAGCAGACTGGATGGCCGAAACGGTATCAATAAGCAGATCACCAGAACGGAGACGCTTTATGTTTCGTGGCTCACCAACACATGAATGAATGTACTTGCTTATTAGAAAGGGAGACATCTTTTGTAATTCACCAGAAGGACTAGAAACAACAAGAAAGCGAGGACAATTAGTTTCCTTGGCATTTGCATCGGTACGTGCTTTTTTATTAGTTGACGTTATAGGCGGATTCGAAACGACAGGACTAGATTCTGGATGACTTATAATATAAATTTTGTGGTTTTCCATAATGAAAGGAAGAAGATTCGGGTCCGACCGCCCCACCCACCACGGAGCCCAACAAGGGAACACAGATTCCTGTGTTAGGGCTAGCCAGACCTATACGCAAACTGAAGCCCCACAGTCGGCTTTCCCGAAAGCAGGAACTCCCGAGAGCTTATCCCCAAGCCACTGACACAAGGACTAGTGACCAGCCGATTGACACCCGTGAGGACGACAAGGTGCCACCCGTTTAGCTGAAGCAGAGGCCAAAGCAGTGTGTTGGGGACAGTACCTCGCCCTTCAACTACCAGGACCCTCCTTTCCAGCGACACGGGTCTCCACGCACGGCAAACACGTGGGCAGTTTTCTCGCCACTTCAGAACCAGAGACAAGGGCTGTTCCAGTCTGTCATGGCAAGCCCCAAACTCCGAAGAGGAAAACCGCAAGGGAGAAAGGAATGAAGAAAGCTTCAGCTCAGAGGAGAGGAGACGGAAAAGAGGATAGATCACTGGGGCTCCAGGATCGTGACACCCGTCTCATCAAGAAGATGATTCCCTGAAGGGCTAGGGTACCTCGGGATTGCCACACCCGTACTCACAAAAGTGAGCCCCTGAGGGGCAACTTCTGGAGAGAATTGCCAGTGTTTCAGCCATTCGAATGCAACCGCTTTGCCATTCATACGCATAATCATGGGTATAGCTAGTTTTACAAATAATCTGTTGATGAATCATATTCAAGTTAACAAAAATCAAGTAAGTTCAAAATTATTGAAAAATGAACATATAAGTAACAAAAAAGTAGAACACAGCTTTTAGAAAAATGGATTGTTTTCACGGCCATATTGCTGCAGATTTATAAGATATCTATTAGTTTTTTACTTTATCCCTTTGTAGGATTTCCCTTATTTTGCATTACAAATCTATTTTAAGTTTGATACCTTTCCTGAACCTCTCAATTTCCCCTTGCATTTTCTCGCCAGGATGTAAAGTGAAAGTTAAGTGAAGTGAATATTTAATCGGGTAAATCTCTAAGCTTATTCAGAGCGTGTTTTCGATAGCCAGTGCACGTTTCGTTCCTTACTCGTTGTTACGCTAGTAAGCCTTTTGGTTATTTCGGATTATCATCACGCCTGTTAGGTTTTCGAGAGTCAACCTGTTAGGTGTAAATTAACGTGCTAATCCAGAAATATTCTATTTTTGATTCGACTTGAATTATATTCTACATTCAAGTTTCACACCGCAAGTTGACTGTGTTCTGTAACGCACGAAGATCGTGCCTTTGTGTTCAACTTTGAATTAACAAAGGGTTACTTTTCACCCTTCTTCTGTGCTGAAAATTTATTCACCCTATGAAAGAATTCGCCAGTTTCATTGTAGGATATAGAGCCATTTTATGTAGAGTTGTGGAGACAGATCTTACATTTAAGTTCAATTTTTTTTTCAGTATCGATATTACTCGGTGAGGTGCAGGACTGGACAGCATGGGTTTAAACGACAAATATTAATTTTTAGGAGACAGGGAAGCTTAGAGATGGACAACGAATGTATGAAGGCTATAGTTACCTAGGTCAAATATAAGTCGATATTTTCACATTCAAAATTAATTCATGATTCATTTTCCTAGCATTTTTTGTAAATGAAACTTTTCTCATTTTAATTAGGTTAACTATAACGCAAGTTTCGCTGTGATTTACATCTTGGCGTAATTCACTTTACAACGACTAAGTATTAAACTACAGTACGTGTTGAGAAGTACTAAATTGCAGTGATTCCACAATATCGCTGGAATAAGAAATTTCGCTTGTAAATAAACAGATGGAATATAATCGATATGTCAAGTGTCCCAATGCTCAGTTAGTATGTTAAATTTGCGTGATTGGTATTACTGAATGTTTAGATTATAATGATAACGATAGCGAGTAAATTTCTAACAATTTATGAATGTAAGATGCAATGATTAAAATGCAATTTGGCTATACAGAGATTGATGTTAATAGATATCATGGAAGCAAAAAATTGAAAGAGAGAAAATACGCAAAAGTATTAGCTTAAATTTTAAAACTGAAACATTTTTTATAAGAAGTACGATCTTTATCATATTTGTTCACTTATTTTGCGAGGTTAGTACTATTTTTCGAAGAAATTGGGGATCGCATGTGGAAAGAAGAGTATTTAACATCAGTAAAACGTTAGCTCATGATCCATAATGTAATATTATCTTAACGATAATATACGGTTAACTTCTTAATAATATGTTTTATAATTATAAAATTATGAGAAATTAGATTGAATATTATTTGAGTGAATGAAAATTTAAGACAGTTCTCGTTTATTTTATACTTCAAAAGAGATTTAAAAATAAATGTATATGAGGGTCATACCTAAATTTTCAAGTTATAACTATGCGCTAAAATGGCACAAGTTGCGATTACCAAATTATAAGAGTGTTCAAATCGGTTCACTTTAATAGCAATGTACTTGCGCAGGAGCGTTTCTTTAAAGATATAAATGCTTCAATCCATCCATTTCTTAGATTCGATAAAAATATGCTTTTATAGCCTCATCAATCTCCATTTCGGAAGGAAAACGACAGCCACGTAAATTCTGTTTTAGATTAAAAAATAACCGATGTCACATATAGCAAGATCAGCAGATTAGATGAATATTCTACTTCTTAAGGGTTTTTTTGTTCCACGAAATGCAACTGTAAATTTTCCTGAATGAGAAGATACATTATTTAATAGAACGGGTGACCTAGTTTTCTCTTTATATAAACATCTTCATAGCGCTCTTATTTATTTTTTGTAAGCTTTGGAATGATTTGTTTTACGAACTTCAATATATATTAATTCAGTGCATTACATAAACCAAATAAAGGTTCTATATAATGAAACAACTTTATTTATTTCTAATTAGTCTAGAAAAAAATTAGAAGTGGTGAACTAGTTAGAGGTGGTACTATCTTCTGTTCCTCTAACTTGATATGCTTTTACCAGTGCTTTATTTCGGAAGAAAGCGGAATATGTTACGTTCTTCATTGCTCATAGTCCTTTCACCATTGTTGGTTAGGAATCATATTCAAAGCCCCATACTTCGTTTCCTTGATATGTTTGGAACGTCAAAAAACGGTATGCATTTTTTCCACGATTTAAAAAATAATTCGGTGTCCATTACCCATAAGTAATTTTAGGATTTCTTTGCGGATTCGAACACCTTGTGCTTTTCGGAGTTCTGTTAAATGGGAGAACCATATACAATTTTTCGTCAAGTGATGTAACAAATAATTTTTTACATCAAATTCTTTAAGAATAATTTTATTAACAACTACGGGTTTTAATCTTAAGTTCCTTCTGTATCATTTAATAGACACAGCGATTATCATTGATCAATAGTTTTCGTATGATCGACATATATTCTGGGACTATAGCCGACAAAGGAGTTTTTGTATGTTTTATATCCAAGAGAAAATTTCGGCTTTCACGAAATTCTGAAAACCATTTGAATACAATATCACGAGATTGAGCTTCATTTCCATATGCTAATTTTAGACTTTGAAGGCATTCTTCTCGATATGGCGATACGTTGAAATCATGAAAAATCATAGTGCCATAAAGCTGTCGCGACAGCTCCATTTTGCTTTCTTTGAAAATGTATTCTACGAAGATAAAGTCTAGTTGTTGCTTCAAATTATCGTCTGTGGACGTAAAATATTTGAAATTTATATCCAATAAATACTTTTCTTTTAGCACGTATTCTCTAACCTAGTCATAAAAATTTCATTTTTATGACTAGGTTTTTTTTAGGTTTTGGTAGGATTTATAACTATTTAAAGATTGTAAAATTGTTTCAAACTACTTGATTATTACTCAGTGGTAATTACGCAATTATTGTGATATGCATGACTAGTAAATTTTGGGTACAATATTGATAATTGTACAGATTGTCAAATAAAAATTTACGAGAAATGTTCGGATAATGTTTCGTAGCGGTAGTCTGATCAGTTATCCATAATTTAAATTTTTGGAATATTAAATAAATGTATGTTATTGATTTACTGTTGTATGTTTTTTTTTGTGTTTTTATCTTGTGTTCTACTCTAGGTCACCCATGCGATTTTTTTTCTATTTTAATGATAATTTTTTTTTCCATTTTAATGATAGGTATCATATATATATACCATACTAGTTGATATATAAAAAACAATTATTCATATATAACATTCCATTAACCGTAACCTAGTTTGAATGCTTTCAATGATAATTTTAATTCCAAGTCACAACATTTCTGAGGTACAGTTATTTAAAACAATTGTATTATTTTACGTATTCTCAGAAAAGGATATATTGAACTGTTTTTTAAAATATTTGTTAACGGAATTTCTATAGCTTTTAAATTATTTATCATTTAAGGTTTTTTTGAGTATATGTTTTCCTGTTTTATTACCTTTAAAAAGAATAATTACACTGCTTGACAACTGCTAAAGACTTTTAGTCATTTTAATGATAGGTATCGCTTAAAAAAGGAGAGGTAGCACATATTTAACAGAAGTTATCAAGTATTATTATACATAATGGTACAGAAGCCGCCACATGCCAAAATAAAATGAGCAAAATAATAACAGGTGTTCTTTACAGCTATTTTCAACATTTGCCAAAAATTTTCGTTCTTCTGTAAATAAGCTCAGATATGAATCCTTCAGCATGGATACTGATACATATTTGACATCTGTTACGTAGCTGTTTACTAAATTGTCGAGAAGAGTTTGAGAGCTTCTGTACAGATCGACTTTCGTATTATTTGAAGAGAGTTCTGTCTCTGAGCCCAGTGCATTCCAGGCATACTAGATGAGATTTAGGTCCAGGCAATATACAGCTCATGAAATGCGCTCATTGCTATGTCCTGCTAATGTGTGGAACACTTCAGCTGTCTTATGCTGACAGATAGTATCATTCGTGAACAAACTGGACCGACTGCTTTATGGGCCAGGTGAATTTCGGTGTGATCCCGTTGTGATATAATTGTGCATTGATTAAAGATGTACAGAAAAGCTCTGCATTACGCATGATACTCGACCACACAAATTACTCCTCGGCCATAACGATCAGTGTTCTGGACATTTTGGTAATGATAAAGGATTACCCTTTCTTCACATTAACTACTGCCTAGAATTCTCTTGGGGATAAAGCGGGGTTCTTCACACAATGAGACCTTGACCCACTGCTGCTGAGCCCAATGAATTTGTTCTTTATCACAAGATAATTTTTCCAGTGATGTAGTACTTGTAACGGAATGCGTGCAACGAGCTTTCGTGCATATAAACCAATGTTATTTAATTGTGGAGAAATAGTTCTCGTAGATACTCGTGTGCAAAGAACTTTAGAAAAGTCTGCGGCTGTCCTTTCAGGAGTATTATTTTTGTTTTATTTATCCCATTAAATTTACATGTCTATCCTGCGGTGATCCTCTTGCTGCGTTCAGTACACTTTCGTACCGTACTTTCAGCAGGTTTTTTTAACCAACTTTTTTTTTACCTTTTTTTCAGCAGATAACACTCTCAATTTTTGCTACCAACAAAGCACTTGCTTCTCCCTTTTTAGTAGTAAACCTAATTTCGAACTAATTACTTCTGGATATAGTCAGAATTTCTTTTATCATATTACACTTCTGTATTTATATAATAATCAATTTTAGGTCAGAATATTTCGTCTTTTTTATCATTTGTTTTATTTAGAAATAAATTTTAAATTCCTAAGCTTTTATGATCTAGCTTTTCATGCAAGTCGAATAGTTCTAAAAGAGAGAACAATACATGTTTAACATTCTAAAGGCAATCTAAGATACTCTCGAGTGAAAGAGCAGTATTCAGCGTATCTGCGACGGAATTTCCTTATATGCATAACGCATATAAAATGGATAGGATGGTGGTCTAGAAGTTTAATCTGTGCAGAATTGCATGCTTAATTTTCTTTGAAGCCTGGCAAATATGATGCAGATTCTTGCGAACCCCATCATTTTGCTTTCGGAGCTCCTAAGTAAGACTAAACGCTGAGTGTCATTAATTATTGGCTCCGATTATACTGCGGCAATGATAAATTTAAATTCTGATTATGATACGCATTAATTAATGGAATATTATGCTACCATGTTATTACGATAGTCTAGAAAACGCATAATGACGTTCCAGTTTACTAATTCATTAGAATATTACTTTGCGTATATTAGTATCATTTGCTTTAATGTTTGAGAGACTCAAAGATTTCCTCAGAAATATATGATTTCTAATGCAAAATAATATTCTAAACTCGAAGAGACAGTTTAAGCTTCCGATGCTTAGAACAGTCGTAGTTAAAAGTTTGGAATCATGTTTAAAATCTGAAATAATATTCACACAACAAAACAGTTTTCTGAAATATCAGATCTATTCTCATTTACAAAAGTACCTGAAACTGAGCAAAATATTCAACAATAAACCTTTTAACGTTTTTAAATCCCGATAATAATATCACACGCATTTTTCCTTGTTCAAAAGAAAATTCATTTTAAATAAAGCTCCAAAACCAAATTATTCAGATACCATACGAAGGAAATGAATGAGGATTCGGTTACAGCTATGGTCCATTACACAGTGCGAAGAATATTTCAGACAAAAATACGTCAGTTAAAATAAAATTAAATTTATAATAATTCATAAAAGCGTTGAAAAGGTTCGTTGTCCTTTACGTTCGTTATCCTTTACGGTACTTTATCCTTTACGTTTAAACTCCCTGTGTGATACTAAAATGATGATGCACCTAAATATTTAAAAAAGGATATTCAGCACGGATACAAATTTTAATTACTTACGTTATTCTTATAACACACAGGTTAAAAATATCTCAGTAATATCGCATTGCCTCTAATCTGTCTGATTTAATTAACCAATACAAATTGCTTAAAGAGGCCACAGACAAATTTTAAAGGTGAGTGAAGAGTGCAGAAATAAGCTATTTTTATACAGGAAAATATAGCTGCAAACGCTACTTTCGTGATCTGGTGACCACTGCATTCCAGAAACTGCTTTGGGCAGGACCGAATCATAACCATTAGAAGCGTCAATATTTGCGGGTGGAAAAGCAACTTTTTATTATTTATTGCAAGGATCACCCAAGTTGTCCCCATTGATTTGTTCTTCTGCCAATCGACTGAAAAGCCTTGTTTGCGAAAGCTCCGTTGTCTCTGGCACTGAACTTATGACAAGTTGTAAAAAAACTTGACATTTCTGAACACATTCACCGATCTATGCATCAGTCTTATCACGTATGTTTTGCCGCGGATGGCATTAACCTTCCCTGAAATTATTAAGATTAGTATGTCTAATAAGCAGGCTGTGTTACCTTATTTGCATTTATTTAACATTTGTTTCTTCTGCATCGTCCAAGTGAGGTAGGGTTAGTGGCTACATATTTTTATGCAATAATGGGTTGCTTTTGCTATCTTAAACTTTTGTCGAAGACGTTTTGAATTATCATACATGTGTAACATTTAGATAATAAAGGAGAACCTAGAATATAAACTACTAAAATTCTTTAATGAAACTGTGAAAATTAATTCAAAGTTAACTTTATAAAGTATTTTTTCTCTCCTTTCCGCGTTCCTTCGTAGTGTAATTCGGAGCGTACTTAATGTGTATTCGAGGGGTACAGAGTCCAAGTCCCGGGGAGAGCACTGCAAATTTTTCACGTCTGTAGCATCAAAAAAACCTAATGACTCTGTAGGGTTTCCCTTATTTTGCATAACAAATTTATTTTAAGTTTGATACCTTTCCTGAACTTCTCAACTTACCCCTAGTATTTTCTCGCCAGAATGTAAATTTAAAGTTAAGGGAATATTTAAACGGGTAAATCTCTGAGTTTATTCAGAGCGTGTTTTCGCTAGCCAGCCCACGTGCCGTTGCTATCTCGCTGTTACGCTAATAAGGCTCTTCGCAATTTCGGATTATCGTCACGCCTGTTAGGTTTTTGTGAGTCAACCTGTTAGGTGTAATTTAACGTACTAATCCGGCACTATTTTATTTTAGATTTCGACTTGAATTATATTCTGCGTCTAAGTTCACCGCAAGTTGTCGGTATTTTTGTAAAGCACGCAGATCGTACCTTTCTATTAAACTTAAATTAATAAAGGGTTACTTTTCACCCTTCTTCTGTGCCGGTAATTCATTTACGCCTGGGCGAGAATTCGCCAGGTTCTTTGTAGGATCTAGAAGTAGTTTATGCGGAATAACAGAGACAGATCATACAACCCTACAAGTAACGCCCGAACAAAAAAGGTGGTGGAGGATAATTCGTCACCACCGAGATTTGGCGGCTGGGTCCCCTTTAAAAGGGGAGCATATGCGATATTTTCTTACTCAATCCGCGTGCTTTCATGGTGTAATTGGAAGCATAATCGACGCGTATTCAAGAGGTCTAGGGTTCAAGTCCCAGCGACGGCATTGCACTTTTCAGGTCCTTCAGCATCAAAAATCCTAATGGCTCTGCAACGTATACAGTTTTGCTGCCTTTCAAGGAAAGCTAACTTCGGTTAATGAGTAAAAAAGAACAGATTATTTAAAGTTACACTGAGGTTAATACAAACAATAATTATTAAGAATACGAAAAACGTTTTCAAGAGTGACTGATTATGTAAGATTTGTTATTTAAACTACCACTTATTTATAATTTCAGCCCAAATTCTCCTTTCTGTTTCCTAACCAGAAATGTGAAATGTAGAAAGTACTTAAGCTAAAGTTTTTGGATTTTACGACAGTATTCTGCCTCTCGCGACCGCATCATGTAGCTTTGCTAAGTTTTTATTTCTTTGGTTTTGCTCCCAACGCTTAAATTTGATTAGGCGGTTAGAGGTTTCGAACCACCTTAGATTTAAATTTAATTGTGTAGTCTTTGACTACTAGTCCACTTTTTAAATTTGAATTTGATTCTTACTTTAGTTACACCATCACAAGTGGTGGTTTATTCTGATAGCACAAAAAGTGCTCTTATATTCATATTTCTGGTTGAATAGAAAGGCTGTTTAAACCTTTTGGAGTCTCTGTAGTTGTTTCAGGCACAGCGATAATTTGCATTACGTCTGTTGGTGGTTCGAACTAGTTTATGCCCCCGAGTAAGCCAAACTCTACAAACATTACAGGAAATATTCCCGAAACGAAGAAAAAAGTAAAGAAAGACATTATTAACCATTATGCGGTTATCAAATATGCTAATCTAAAAACAAAAGTTAGACCTCTACCCATGGTTCAGCAAAATATAGGAATGGAAGCTCTGTAACAGTTATGCCTTGAAAAGAAATTAAATTTTATTTTGGAAGTATCTCTGATTTTGGTGGAATGTAGAAACTCCGTCACTGGTGCTATATCTGATATGAACAAGGTTTTTCTGAACATTAAATTATATAATCAAGGCTGAAATTGTTGGGGATTGCTCTGGGGGGGGAGGAGAATGGTTAGCAACTGCTGTGTGGTATTTAGTGTGTCATCAAATACTACTTCCCTACTAGGAACGACCACAGGGCATCTGATAGGTAATTCTTCTGACGCAATAAACCTTTGTATGGAACATTAAATTTAATTTGTTTTATCGTCTTCAATACACTATTGTTTATTTTTGTATTCTTCTGTGTGAAAGTTTATATGTATAATGTGCCTTTTTAAAAAAGTATCTCTAAAGATAAATAAATTTCAAGAATTGTTTCAACGTGGCCCACACAAGTTAATGTTCATTTTAAAAATAAAGTTTTATTTTCATAAGTATTCGTTATCTTTTGCTAATCTTTCTGCGAACGACGCATATTTCAAAATATTCGAGAAACATGCAACAGCAGCAGTTTTCGTTACATCAGAATATTATTTTGATGGCACTTTTTCGTGATGAAATTCCATCTTTAGCAGTTAAAAAAACTGAGCTTTGATGCGTTTTTATGGAATTTTGACTTTATGAGAATGTGCCATGAAACAGAAGTGAAAGAGATGTTGGAAGTTAACTTTTTTCGGATTGTTTCTTTAGACATACATTTTCTTACTATATTCTTTGATACAATAACGGGAAGATAAAAATCACGTTTTCGAGATGAACTGCAACTCACGATCTTGAATCGTTGACCTTCGGATGTTTTGGCGATAGTATTAACTTATGACAATCAGACGAAGCTTAAGCTATCTACAAGTGTTAGTATTCCAGATCAATTCTGGTGAATTTAATACTGTGGGATTCTTTTCGTTAGAAGAATTATCGTAAATAATATGTAAAGTTTATATTTATATATTTATCATACTATGTTAATTCCTATGCTAAACTTTATTTATTTCAGGTAAAAGTATAGTCCAGCTTCAAATTTAAATCACGTAGAACAAGTTAACAAAATCTAAACTTTTAGTAATAATCAAAATCCTGTCGCTAACACAAATTGTAAAATTGTAAGGTTTTAGTTAAACTAACAAAGTTTTATTTTAATTTAAATCTTTCTATCTCTTCTCAGTTTCAACTTCCCGTCAGAAGAAGCGCGCGTTTTCAGCTTATGCTAATTTTGAAGTGGAGCCAAATACTGTTTAAATCAGAGGTAGAAACCTCTCAGCGTGAGAGAGCTTTTAGTCTCAGATCACGGTCATTCTGTTCGACGTTCACCTGACCAGCTAGCAGCTAAATTCTAAGCCATAGTGCTTACTACGTGATTGCTTATTGAAATTAATCCAAGTGCGCTAGTATTAGTAATTCTTGCTACGTACCATTTAGTTAGAGGCCAAATCCGCGATTAGCTCTGTGAGCAAAGATTAGTCAAATTTCTATTTAGTTTTAGTTTAAATTTATCTGATTGTTCATTTAGACCCAAGTGTGGTCTTTTACTTTCTGTATCCCTCCCGAGTTGGGAAGTGAATTGTAAATAGTATTGATTTAATAAAAGAGGATTTTAAATCCCTTTTAAGTGCAGTTATTCTTAAGCACAGTATCTACAACCAGAACATAGCTGTATTCAGCTCCCTGTTCCAGATCAGGACTTAGAGACTTTTCAGCTGTTCACGACGATGTTTGCCAAGAATACGCACAGAACACTTAGTCCTGACAAAATATCCTCTAAATTATGAAACTCGCAATTGATCCCTTTCAAAATATTATAACGAAGAATTCAATAAGAACCAAAATCTATTGATTATTTAATGATGTTTCCTAATATATCCTTGGATTATCTAATTTTAACCTTTCACAAAAGTGACTACCAGCAAGATTAAATTAATTCACATCCCATCCGAAACAAATGGAAAACAGACTTCTCGACTTTAGAGTTTTATTTAAAAATAAGAATATCTAAATTCATTTCTTAAATTTAGCAGGAAAATAATTTTCAGAGACAAGTTGAGAGCCGCGTATAGAAGCAATAAAAGACTGCTTGGAGATTGGACAACATGCGGCTTTAATTGAAATTAAAATGATAAAAATTTGAAACAAAAACCGCTCTAGTCATAAAATATATACATATATAACGATTCATTATTTAAATATTTTCAAACTTGGATAAATGTACCATATATCAGCTACTTATTACACCTTTCGTCACTTTTGCAACTAAAAATTTCTGAAATTTGCTATGTTTAAAAAGATAAGCAAAATTATTTATTTTTAAAAAACGTCGGTGTACACAATCTTTACGTATGCAAACTGTAGAAATTACAACATATGGCGTTCCAGAGCCAAGAGGACGAAGATATGGATTTATTACACAATGTAAACAACTATGTGCATTTAAAATATGTTCATATCACTGTGCCGTACATCAGGAAACTTTGTATTTAAAAGAAATATCATTTCATGTTTTATGCCAACAGCAAGTAAAATTACGAGCTTCATAAAAGCTGCTACTAGACAACGTTAATTGTTAAAATTATCTTTACGCGAAAAGGATGAGAGTTATTTCATGACACATGCAAATATGGATATAAAAGAGTGACTGATTAATAAAAGGAGTGGTCTTTTAGCAATATTTAAATCGATTATCTTAAAAGACAGAGATTTTAAACGTAAGAAAAGAAATATTATTTATTATTTAGTAGATAAGACAAAGCTAACTGCCTTGGAATTCCTACTGAACTAGCATAAATCTTTGATTTCAAACTACAGAGATAAAGATGACTAGTGATAAATAAAACATTTTGCAAAATATTATCAAGAAATTCATATTATTTCAGATGGCTCACGTATAACGTTGGCAAGCCACGTATTGTTAAACTTGAAGATAAAGAACTAATCTTATGCAGTTTTGATTGGCAGCATTTTGTTCTCTTGTCGAGGACGTCATGTAAGTGAAATGAAAACAAAGCCAATCACAATAAAGCGATGCATTTCACTCCTCAGAAAAATGGAAATAAGGTTACTTATAATCAATTTTCTTTAGTTTCATTTACTGTTTCAATAAAAGATGAGAAAAAGCAGATGGAGGAAATGAATAAATTACATTACATATACATAACACAGAAGAAAGCATTAAGCAAACTTTTAAAAACATCTTCACACATTTTTTACAAATTACAATCGATATAAACATTCTTTATGAAATTAGACAGAATTCAACATTAATTTAACGCTGATATTTCTAGAGAAAGTTTGAAAGATTTGGGCAAAGAAGACTAGATAAAACATTACGTTTTCTCCTTGTAAAGAGAGCTGCGCAGTGACAGCCTTCGAAATGACAAGAGCGTATCAAAATTACACCTAAGGTTTAAAGCTGCCTTTCATTATACTGTTACGAATTTCACATTTATTTGGCTATTTATTTAGAATTGTAATTAAAATTCCTTTTTATTTCCCCGTGCAACGCAGACGATTTTTGAAGAGAAAGCTACGTCGAAAAAAAAATAGCAATAAAAATAAAAGAGCGCGCATTTAATGCTTAATAAATAAATATCTCGTAATTACTGTTGCCATCCAGAAAAATCTAGAAATATCGTGATTGTTCTACTGATAATTTAAAAGCTTATAAAAACCGAGGTGAAACACCTCATCTCAGTTGAGTTCAGTAGAGATTCATAAAAACCGTGAAACACCTCATCTCAGTTGAGTTCAGTAGAGATTCTAAAGAAAGTTGGTCGAGTTGTTGGATTGTTTTTGTGCGGCGGAAAGATTCTATGCAATTCTTCTCTCGTATATAGTCTGTGGATACACGATTATTTTTGTGGATTAATGTGTTTTTACCTGCGATCGATGTTGTGTGACTCTTTGCCATTTTAGCACGCGGCGATGGAAAATCAAGATTTTCCCCCGCTGGGGAATGGAAAAGAATTAAAAGAATGTGCAATTGAGTTAACAGCAGAAATTATTGATTTCGGTGAAAAAGTTTTGGATCTGAACTGGCAAGAAATATTGTTTAAGGATATATGGACGCTGGATGATTATTTCTTCGGATTGAATCAAATCCATAACATCGAAGTTGCTGTTCGTTTGAAAGATTCTACAAAAACAACGTTACATTCTGAGTTGGATACACAGCTGCAGGAAAAATTATTGGATGAATGGAATAAATTCATGGGAGTTGCCACAGGATTAAAGTCACTATTTACAGGTAAGTGCGAATCCTTTGGTAATCTCAATCCGATATATTGTAATAAATCTAGAAATGATATTGCTAAGGATATTTTTCATAATAATGCTAGTATGCTTAAAAGTGCTTTAGTTGATCATGTTAATGCCTCTGATAAAAATGTTGATAATGTCAATTGTAGTTCTACTGTTACTGCCAATGTTAATAGTTCTACTAATGTATGTAAACAAAATGCTGGTATAATTAAGCCCAAGAGGCCTTCTAAAAAAAATAAGAGAGGAGCTTCTGAAATTCAGGACTCCGAAGGGTTTGTGCAACCACGCAATGTGGCGCGCCCTACTAAGCTGGTTAAGTGTAATACTGATATTGTAACTAGTAATAAGTTTGAAAATTTAGAAAGTGAAAATGCAAATATTAATGATGATCAAATGGATACTCAGGGGGAGCCTGACGTTATTGAAGTCACTCCTCCTAAAGTTAAGCCAATAATGGTAAAGCCTAGTATTAAGTTTCCTGAATTTCTCAAACAAATGAAAATAGACACAAAACTTGAATTTGCTGCCAAGGTGAACGGTGAATTTTTGAAAGTTTTTCCAAAAACTGAACAAGATCATAGACTCATTTCTAAATATCTGGAGGAAGGTCAAATTGACCATTATTTGATTACTAGAAAGCTAGATAGGCCTGTTAAGGTAGTAATACGGGGTCTTTCTATTGATTGCCCCACTGATGACATTCAAAATGAATTGTTAACCCTTGGATTTAAATCTCGCAGAGTAGTCCAAATGCATCGCACTAGGAGTAAAGCTCCTATGCCACTATTTTTAGTTCATTTAGAGAATTTCCCAAATGTGCAAAAAGTGTATGATATAAACAAATTGCTATGTTTTTATGTAACAATTGTTCCTTACAAAGTGCGTGGAGGTGTTGTGCAATGCCATAATTGCCAGCACTTCCATCACTCTTCTGAGAACTGTAAGCTCCAGCCTAGATGCGTAAAATGTGCAGGTGCACATAAAACTGTTGATTGTAAAATGAAACGTACTGATAATCCTGTATGCTGTAACTGCCTAAGTCCGGGTCATACAGCGAACTACAAGGGATGCCCGAAGTTTCCGGTGTTCCGGTCCAATTCTACAGGCAATCAGGCTACTGGAAAAAACTCCACAAATGCCAGCACTGCAACCAAGCGATCTGGTGTTATACCTGGGGTGAGCTACGCTAGTGCCATGAAGGGAGGCGCAGCGGGTCAATCAACAGTAACTGAGGACACTTCTGCTACTATTATAAAGAAAAAACAATCTGATATGGACTCTAATTTTAATACTAATTCAAATTCTAATATTGTAAAGAAAAATGTTAAAGGTAAAAATACTGGTGGTGTTAATTCAAACTCTTTTAAAGAACTGTTTGACCTAGTTAAAGAAATTTTTGATGTGTTTAAAGGCACATCTATTGCTAATATTTTGTCAAAAATTTCTGCCAAGCTGCCCGAGCTACAACAAGCCGAGCATGCTATTGATAAATTGTTTATTGTTTTTGAAATGTTTGAAGAAATTTTCAGTTCTAATTCTAGTCAAGTATGAATAATAATGTGTATAATTTTGTAAATATAATTAGTTGGAACGCAAATGGGTTGTCTCGTAAGCTCAATGAGCTGCGGGATTTTATGAATAAGTACAATCCCGAGTTAATGTTCCTACAAGAACACAAGCTTGGCCCTACATCTCCAATCTATGTTGCTAACTACTGTACATATCGCACCAGCAGAGATGTGAACTCGTCACGTGCAAGAGGTGGTGGAACTGCACTTCTAATTAAACGCTGCATCCCTCATTATCATATAACATTACCACAGCTTTTAGCCATAGAGGCCACAGCTATTTCCATCACAACAAACACAGGCACAACATACACATTCGTCTCCACCTATATTCCACCAACGAAACCTGTGGCTGCTGTAGAAGCAGACCTCAAAGTGCTACTAACACTTGGAACACATGTTATTTTGGGTGGAGATTTGAACGCACGACACCGCGCATGGAACTGCTATACAACTAACTCTTTAGGCAAATTAATTTATAATTTAGTCGGCAAAGTCGGCTTTAGCATAGCAGCTCCAAAAACCCCAACACGGTATACTGTTGGTTCAACGGGGATCTTGGATTTCTTCCTTCTCCGAAATACCAGCGCTCCGCTGGATATTTCGGTTTTGGATGAGCTATCCTCAGATCATAACCCGGTTAAAATCATACTTGATATCAGCAGTTATACCTCAACATACAAAAGAGCCTTTCGTACTAACTGGCATGAATTTGCCAAAGCTCTAAACAACATTCAATACACGATTCCAACGGTACAAGAGAGGGATGACATTGACAGTTTAGTTAGTGAATTCACTAATCAGATACAAAAAGCATTTGAACAATCTAGGACTGAAATCAAGGCCAACAAGCAATATCGTCCAAGGGAAATCAGACTGCTGGTGCGAGAAAGAAACGCTGCCAGACGACAGTTTCAACGTACACGCCATCCTGATGATAAAAGGAAGTTAAATCGCCTATGTGAAGCTGTCAAGTCTCTTACTAATGTACATGCACAACACAGCTGGACCAGATACCTTGAATCCCTTTCTGTGGAGGATAATTCTCTGTGGAAAGCGGTGAAAAGGTATACAAAATGCCACACATTCATTCCGCCCCTTAAAGGCCCGCAAAGAATCCACTACACTGAAACTGAGAAAGCAGAACTTTTAGCTACGCATCTGGAATCTCAGTTTTGCACTAACAACATTGGTGACACAAACACGGATCACTTCATTTCTAGTTTTCACAACAACTACACAACAAGTCCCTACACAGACAACATCATCACAGTCATGCCGTCGGAGGTCTCTGGATATATCAAGAGATTGAAGAAAAACAAGAGCCCTGGATATGATGGAATAACCAATTGCATGATTAAACATTTTCCTCCTAAAACCATATGCTACCTAACGAAGATCATCAATATTATTCTGAAGATGCAACATTTCCCGAAGACCTGGAAGCTTGCCAAAGTGGTTCCACTTCTTAAACCCAATAAGCCTGCGACAGAACCAGCATCATATCGACCAATAAGTCTACTGTCTACGCTAAGCAAAGTGGTGGAAGCAGTTATTCTTAAAAAAGTCAATGAGCATCTGGAGCAGAACAACTCAATTATTCCCTACCAATTCGGCTTCCGTAGTAAGCATTCTACAACTCATCAGCTTTATCGGGTTGTTGAAATGATCACTGGTGGATTTCAACGGAAAAGAGTCACAGGAGGAGTCTTTCTAGACGTCGCTAAGGCCTTCGACCGTGTATGGCTGGATGCCCTTATATACAAATTACACTGTCTGGGTCTCCCAGGCTACATCATTAACATAATTAAATCCTACCTGACCGGTAGACACTTTGTCGTTCACGTATTAGGCACACATTCAACAGCCAGACCCATAAAGGCTGGAGTCCCCCAGGGGTCTCTTTTGGGCCCCACATTATTCAACATATACGTGAACGACATCCCCACCACACCTGACACGACACTCGCAATGTATGCTGATGACACTGCGATCCTCACACAAAGTGCATTTATTGGTTCAGCAATTCAACGATTACAAAACCACTTACAATTACTAGAGACTTGGCTAGTGAAGTGGAAAATCAAGATAAACGTTGATAAAACGGCAGCCATCCTGTTCACCAAAAAAGTGAAAACTCCTAAAAATTTACAGTTATATGGAGAGACCATCCCCTGGGCCAAGCAAGTCCCTTATCTTGGGGTGATCCTCAACAAAAGGTTATCATGGAACCCACACATTACAAGTAGTCTTAAAAAGTTTCGAGTACGTCAAAAAATACTTTACCCCTTAATTTCTCGAAACTCCGTTCTATCTATAGATAATAAGTTACTTATTTATAAATCCTTGTTGCGTTCTATTATTTGTTATGCTTGCCCTGTGTGGGCGTACTCTTGTAAGTCTATTCGCAAAAAACTACAAACAGCGCAGAACAGTGTTCTACGCCAAATAGTATGTGCCCCATGGTACATTAGAAATCAGCGCTTGCATGACGAACTTAAAATTGAATATATTAAAAGTTATTGTTGCCGTCTGGCACGTAAGTTTTTTGAAGGTCTGGGGGATCTTAACAATCCCACCATGACCATTTATGACTATGATGTCAATGATATTGTCAATGTTAGACGCCCTCGGGCTATCTTAAATGTTAATCTTGACTAATGCCTATTACTCTGTTGTAATGACTTGTACGACAATTCTGTTGCATTATTGTATTTTGTATTTATCAAGTGTTATTTGCATTGTATTCCTCTCCTGTTCTATATTTTTATACATTTAATCGGATTGAGTGCACCTCTGTATTCGCATGTTACCTAACATCATGATTTTTTTTTCTTTACGCATATAATTAGTGTGTCACCAGCTCAGCGGCCTTCTCTTTCTAAACAGGCATTTTCGGTTTTTTCGTGGGATTTTGAATGGCTTTATTTACTTTTAAATTTTACTTTTCATAGGGCAAGTTATTGATAATAGCCCCGCCTTCCTTTTGTTTTTACTTACTTTAATTAGTACCTTTCATATATATAATTATATATTTTAAAAAAAAATTTGTTATTACTTATTTTTAAGTTATTTTGTACTTGCCAATTTATTAGAATCATACTTATGCATTCGATGAGGGGTAGGGTCCTTTGACCCATGCACCCTGGTTTTCGAACCACTCTCCTCGCCATTCTCATCTCAGTTAGTTGTTGTTGTTGCTGTTATACTTGTAGCTGTAAAAAGCGAACTGCTGTTTGTTTACTTAATGCTGTATTGATTGTAGCGATTTCGCTGTGAGATAGAACTATTTTATCTGTTTTGAACTGAGTTTTTGCTAAACGTTTGAGATATTGTGATATTGTGCGAAGATCTGTGAAGAAATATTTCAGCATTTTAATTTATTTCTTGTGGAAAGAATAAATTTTTGTTAACTTTTTAACGACTTGTGCATTCAATATATAACGAACCCGTACGCACGTAACAATATTTGGTGTCAGAAGTGGGATATTTTGAATGCCATTAACTAGAGCAATGGAAGAACAATTAAGGCAATTTATGGCAGCCTTTGCTGCATTTAAAGATGAGATGAAAGATTCTGTTAAAGAAGAGATAAAATCCGTTAAAGAAGAGATGGAAGCTTGTCAAGAAGAGATGAAAGCTGGTCAAGAATCTGTTAAAGACGAAATGAAGGCTGTTCAAGAATCTGTAAAAGATGAAATGAAGGCTGTTCAAGAAAAGATGGAGGAATCTGTTAAGCAAGAAATGAAGGCTGTTAAGACAGAAATGAAAGTTGGTCAAGAGGAAATAAAAAGGGAAATCACCTGCATAATAGAAAACAAATTTGAAGGTATAGAAAACAGAATTGACACGGTTGAAAACAGAGTTGGAGAAATTGAAGAAAGAGTTTCTGCCGTTCAACACCAAATCGAACAACAAATTGAGGACAAAGTTTCTGCAGTTGCGAAAGAAGTTGATACTTTAAAGAAATTCGTAGCGACGGCAGGAAGCAATTCGGATAGTTTTAAATTTCTACCCATGAGTGCTCGTCCTTCTCTGAAGCTATCGACATATGATGGGAAGACCTCCTGGCAAGTGTATAAGACACAATTTTCTATAGTTGCGGAAGCAAATGGATGGGATTCCCAAGCTAAGGCCTGTCACCTTGCGGCTTCTCTGAGAGCAGACGCAGCGGACATCCTTCAAACTCTTCCCGAAAACAAAAGGCTAGATTTCGAAGCTCTGTCCGGCGCATTGGAGCTGCGTTTTGGAGAGAAGTGTTTAAAAGATTATAGCAGGCTTCAGTTAAAATCTTGTCAACAGAAGCCTACGGAAACACTTCAGGAGCTCGCCACGGATGTTGAAAGGCTATCCCGCCTCGCCTTTTCGGAGTGCTCGACAGAAACAAGAGAAATCCTGTCCCTACAATGCTTCATCGACGGCATCCGGGATCCTGAAATACAGCAATCACTGCGAATGGCAGATGTGAAGGATATAAAAAGCGCTCTAGTGTACGCCATGAAGTTCGAAGTAGCTCAGCAAGCAACTCGTAAAGGTTACCACCCACTCAGAGCTGTGCGAGTCCACGAGCCAGTGGATCAGTTGATGGCTCGTTTAGATGATTTAACAAGACAAGTGAATGTCTTGCAGCGGAATATTGGTGATAAGAAACCGACAGTAAAGTGCTGAAACTGCGGTATTTTAGGGCACATGCGAAGGAACTGCCGAATATTCAAGAGCTCGGAAAATAAGACGGACGATATAAACAGAAAATTAGATGCCATCACCTGGAAAAGTAATGACAAAGAACCAAAATGCTGGAACTGCGGAGCTGAAGGCCACCTACGAAGGAACTGCAGAACACCCCAGAGCACGGAAAGTAAGATCTTTTCCCAGCAACGACGCAAGAAGCAAATTAATGATCATATCGCGGAGCAGAGTTTGAGCCATAGTGAACAACCCCGTTTTAAAGCGCTCAAGATTTCTGCAGTGTGTGGCAAGAGTAATGGACTATCCATTAATGGGCATATCGACGGAGTTACTTACAGTATGATCATTGATACAGGAGCTAATGTTACCATAATTCGGAAGGATTTAGCTCAAAAATTTGATTTGGACGCCATCGTGTGTTACTCTCCAGGCTGAGTCCGGCTAGAAAATTAATGTAGAAGGAAAGTTACCACCTACCATCACATAGCATATGTGGCGGATATTACAGACCCCTGCATACTAGGATTGGACTTTTTAAGGAAATATAATTTTTCCTTAGACTTCAAAAACAACAAACTGTTTTCAGCGTTTGAGGCCATGACTATCGATCCTCAGAAAGGATCCTCACCACGAAACGCTGATGTGTCGTCTGAAAGACCCTGCTCAGAAAGTTGCCGAAATCATACTGAGATCGAAGAGAAACCAGAGACTACCAGCAATACTTCAGCCCAGATGCTCATCGGTCGTGATCATCGTCTGCCATGTGATTTATCTGACCGCCTTGCAGATGCGCCTTCATCGCCTGAGGAATACATCCAAGATGTCCAGGCCCAGTTTGAAGTGAAGCACCGTTCTGCACGAAAGCGAGTCAGCTTGGCGACGAACAAGATGAAGACCCGCTACGACACGAGAGCTACTGGCCATCGTTTCAACGAAGGAGACAAGGTGTGGTTATGGAATCCGACTCGACAGAATAGACTTTCTCCGAAACTACAGTCATCTTGGGATGGTCTTTACACAGTCCTAATTAGGCTGAACGATGTCGTGGTTCAGATCCGTAAGTCATCGAACTCTAAACCTAAAGTCGTTCATTATGACAGGTTAGTTCATTACTATGGCCATAGTACGTAGTGTATATAGTTGTAAATAATAATATAAATAGTATAAGACCATGGTCCTATTTGTATTTAGTATTTGATTTGTATTTGTTAAGTATTAGTATATGATAAGTATTTGTATTTAATAGCATTTGTATTTGATAGTATTTGTACTTAGTAATTGTAGTATTTGAATTGTATTTAGAGTTGGATAGAATTTAATTTGCTGAAAGTTGCAATTATTGTTTATTTTGTTATTTTAAAGTAATGTTTATTACAGCACTATCCAGGTGATGCCTTAGTTGTAAGTTTGTCTTCCTGTCCAAGGATTGTACAGCCCGGGACGTGCAGTCCTTGGGAAGGGGGTAATGTTACGAATTTCACATTTATTTGGCTATTTATTTAGAATTGTAATTAGATTTGCTTCATGTTGCCTTAGCAACGCAGACGATTTTTGAAGAGAAAGCTACGTCGAAAAAAAAAAAACAATAAAAATAAAAGAGCGCGTACATTTAATGCTTAATAAATAAATATCTCGTAATTACTGTTGCCATCCAGAAAAATCTAGAAAAATCGTGATTGTTCTACTGATAATTAAAAAGCTTATAAAAGCCGAGGTGAAACACCTCATCTCAGTTAGTTAGTTAGTTGTTGTTGTTGCTGTTATACTTGTAGCTGTAAAAAGCGAACTGCTGTTTGTTTACTTAATGCTGTATTGATTGTAGCGATTTCGCTGTGAGATAGAATTATTTTATCTGTTTTGAACTGAGTTTTTGCTAAACGTTTAAGATATTGTGATATTGTGCGAAGATTTGTGAAGAAATATTTCAGCATTTTAGTTTATTTCTTGTGGAAAGAATAAATTTTTGTTAACTTTTTACGAGTTGTGCATTCAATATATTACGAACCCGTATGCATGTAACAATACTTTAAAGATGTACGGCTTTTCTTTAGATACCATTTATTTCATTCTCTAATGTACTAATAACGTTTTGATATCCTGCATATTAATCAAAACATGAACTGTAATAAACAAAACCTGATGTATACACCACATGACTTCTTTGTACGAAATATTAAATTATACGCATTTACACGTCTACAGCCCGAATTAAAAGTACCGGATTCGCGACTGCGCAGAGATTTCCAGATTTTTCTGAATAGAAAAGGAGAAACCTTAACACCACCTTCCACGGAATTCAAACCACAAATCTTTCACATACTTGATAGACGTGTTAACCACTTACACCACAAGAGCATGAACAGGGAAATGAATGCAAAATAGATTTTTTTCAAAATCATGTAAATTCTGAGTTTTGTATAATACATATCCGATTCCTGCATGAATAAAAACCACACATACTACAACCCTGCAAAACGTAGGAATTTTTATTCAGTGTGAGTTCTTGCGAAAAGTCAACTCTTCTCAATTTATATCATAAATTCTTTTTTTCAATAAATCGGTTTCAATGGATTTCTTGTTCAAAGCATGCCTCTTACACACGAGTTTGGCTTTTAAACTTTTTAAAAGCAAATTAGAATATTTTGCTGTCTGAACAAGAGACACCAGAGAACACTCTAAACTATAGATTGTTTTTAATTAGTGATATCAATAATGAATTCAACCTAATTTCAATCTCCGTTTTTATACTCTTTGCAAATTCCCAAGGAAACCGTGAGCAGCGTTAACCCACCTCTCACAGACACAAATACACTGCGATAACTGATAAATTGAAAAATGATTACAACTGTTGTGAAGGACATTCTGGAGAAATATATCTTAGATCAGAAACTATTGAAGTTGAACTTTGTTGAAGGATATTGAATGAAAAAGTGTTGTACACTAAAACTATTGTATTTAAATTTGCTTTGTGGTTAAAGTTTCAATCAAAATGTATAACGATTTTCGAACCAACTTCATTCTTACGGGTGAAATATGCTTTTAAATATAGCATTTCTGTTTCGTAATGATACTTTTATGACTTGGTATATTATTTTTGAGCTGAAACTGAAGTAAGTACACGTTAGAAATTTCTTGAAACTCAAAATAAAAATCACAGTGTCTGAAATAATTTTACTTTACGAAAATGTTACTAGTCGTATAGCATTTCATTTTATGAGCCATACTCCTCAAGTTATTTTTATCATTCTTGACGTTTCAAACTAGCAGTATTAAATGGACATAAAGCACTTAAGATATTTTCATTATTTTTAAGGGAATCCTTAAGCCTTGTAACAGTTAGCAACGTTTGTCACATTCCTTGGAATCTTGCCAAATTGGTCTTCGGATCTGTTATTTGGAAAGACTGATAGGAAGCAAACTGAAATTACAGAAATGGAATTTCCGGGGAACAAAATAATGTTTTCCAATTTCCTTATTCGATACTTTTTCTTTACTTTTAAACTAAAGTAGCACCGATTGTGTCTTAAAATTAAATTTTGTTCAAGAGTCAGAGCTACTTTTGAAACCTGAAATGAATAGTTTCAGGATGAAATCTGAACAAAATATTATCGCACGGTTCGATTTATACGTAATCGGAAAAAAATGTGTATATTCGTTGAATGTTTCTTGAGTTGATTATTCATAAATGATTCAATAAAGATTTTCCGAAACAGTGATTTCTATGCACTTGGATCTTTACGACAATAAATAAACGTTTTTATGTAAAACTTCTTAGAAGATAAGAATGACGCAACAACAGAGACTGCGAGTTTGATTTTAATTTAAGACTTAAATCTTAAGTCACAAAAGAAAATGCGCATTTCTTCATTTACAGTCATTGATATGGCGTCAGAAAAAAATTAATGAAAAATTTTTCTGCTTGCATTTGAAAGTTATAAAGTATTTTCTCCTTCTTTTCCGCATTGCCTTTCAAAACGTATGTAACTAATATCCTGGTGGTGTAACTGTAGTACACTCGACGCATATTCAGAAGGTCCAGGTTCGAGTCACGGCGAGGGCATTGCACATTTTTCAGGTCTTCTGCTTCAAAAAAGCTAATGACTCTACTTTGGCGCCCGAACTAAAAAAGATGATGGATGGTAATTCGTCACCACTGGGATGCAGCGATTGGTTGTCCGAATCTTCACTCGCCCTTTAAGAGGAGGAGTGTATAAAGTATTTTCTCTGTGCTTTTCGCATGCATTTGTGTCACAGTAGCATACTTAGGGCGTATTCGAGAAGTCTAGGTTCGAGTCCCGGCAAGGCACTGCACATTTGCCACATCTGCTTCAAAAAAAATCTAATGACTGTATAAATGAAAGAGTTTTTATTTTTTCCATAATTCATTTAGTACATTACGCTTTCAATAAAAGCTGAGCATACATATATGATAAGACCAGGGTGTGGTTACAGGTGCAGATGTAAATGTGAATCACTGCAAATATTTAAGCATTACACATTCAAAAAGAAAACTATACAAAATTTAGTTAACAAGAATGTACATGGATATGCTATGCTTGTTATAGTTGAATGTGTTATGTAACGTTTTACTACTTATAAAACATTCCAATGAGTTTGGCGGTATTGACCGATTATTACAATTCCTGTCTTCTTGTAGCTAATCGTGACATGTATATAATCTTTTTTAAATGAAATTTTCTCAAACAGGACAATTAGATTCAATACAAAAGGGCCATCCACCGTTATGAAGCTACAGTGTGATTCTACCAGCATATTCTCGGACATCTGGAGGTTTTAGTGGTGCTAGCAACGTTGGACAAAGAAAGTTTCTTATAACGGTGAAGCCATATTATAGAAGTGAGGGGATTTTACATAAAGGAGCTATGAATTTATTTCAGTTACTTCTGATTTAATCGCGAATTTAGATAATTTAATCAAAAATCAAACTATAGCCGTATTTCTGTAGCGGTGCCCTATTATAATGGTAAGGACTACTATATCAGTCTTGGTACTCCGTCGTAACTGTCAAATAATCCATCTTAAGTTTGCCACATTCATTTAAAAACTAACATTCTTAATATATAAGGGGCTTCATAATTTAATACCAACATGAAAGTTCGAACTTCGTATTTTCTGGACACCATTACCATCAAAGGTGCCAGCACCATTATGAATGTTTCGTCTTAATGTTAAATATATGCAGCGAGCTAAAGATTAACATTTTAATTCTGTATCTTTTAATTAGTTAGTCCTCATTTCGATCCGGATTTAGTGTCCCAGTGTTAGTGCTATCGTTAAATGGGGGACCTTTAATATCTGAGTATTTAATTTTCTGTATATTATAGACGTTTTACATTTTGAATATAAGTAGAACAAACGTCAAATGGTTGATAAATTTTGATAAGTAAGCTGTAAATGTCATTCATAGTTTAAAGCAATAATCTGTCTTGGTTTCAGATGCCGTATGTAGAGATACAGTCTGAATACTTTTTCATTCGCACATTACTTTTAGTTTTTCGATTCAAAGCTGCTATACTTATAGTGACAAGTTATGAAATGTATACCATTTTATAAATAACATATATAGTCATTTATTACTCATATTTATAAACTATTGCTAATATATTTCTTTTAAAACATTTTCAATGTCTCGAAAAGTAATGTACTGTCATATATTGACAGTTAAATTACACAGTCCAGTCACATTAATGTGACCACCACGTACTTTCCAATTCAGAGTTAAATAACCAATCACAGAAGGCAGGTGGCAGCACAGTGCAGTTGAGCGTATATAAAGGGTGTGTGAGGGCTTCGGAAAACATTTCAATCGTTGGCGTAATGCAGAAACGAAGCGATTTATCCGACTTCCAAAAGGGCATGATCATTGGCTTTCGGGCCAAGGGTGGAAGCATTTCCGAAACGGCTGAGTTTGTGAACTGTTCGCGTGCCGCCGTGGTAAAAGTGTACCGTGCATGGCAAAATGGGACTGTCCAAAATCAGCGACGTGGCAAATGTGGTGCACCACGGGCCATAGATGACAGAGGCGAACGACGGTTGCGGAGATGCGTTCGGGCAGATAGACGGGCTACCGTTGAGCAACTGACCACCAAAATGAACCAAGGGGCTACCAAAAGTGTCTCCCAAAGTACTATTCAGCGAACATTGCTGCGTCTGGGCCTCCGAAGCAGACGCCTGGTTCGTGCACCTATGCTGACTGCTGTTCATCGACGGCGAAGGCTAGAATTTGCACGCCAGTACAGCAGCTGGACGTCCACTGAGTGGCGACAGGTTGCGTTTTCGGATGAATCGCGTTTTATGCTCCATCGGACAGATGGACGTTGGCGTATAAGGCGTGAAACCTCTGAAAGGAACCACCCTGCAACCATTGCCGGAACGGTCCAAGCTGGAGGCGGGAGCATTATGGTCTGGGGAATGTTTTCCTGGCATTCTCTAGGTTCACTGATCATTGTGGAAGGCACAATGGATCAATACAAGTACGCATCTGTCCTTGCGGACCATGTTCACCCCTACATGCGCATTGTTTTTCCTCAGGATGATGGCATCTTCCAGCAGGACAATGCGAGGTGCCATACAGCTGCCAGTGTACGTGCGTGGTTCGAAGAGCACCAGGATGAGTTTACCGTCCTCCCCTGGCCAGCAAACTCACCTGACTTAAACCCAATCGAGCATCTGTGGGACCATCTCGATCGAGTTGTTCGCGCCATGGATCCTCAACCGCGTAATCTAGCGCAGCTGGCCACGGCTTTAGAGTCGGCATGGCTCAACATCCCAGAGAACACCTTCAGGGACCTATGTGACTCTCTTCCTGCACGTCTCGCAGCAGTCCGCTCTGCGAAAGGTGGTTATTCTGGCTTTTGACAGAGGGTCACATTAATGTGACTAGACTGTGTATAATTCATTTGTCGAGTAGATGGCAATACGACGTTGTTAATAATCCTGTCAATAAATCGTACTAAACGTAACATTTATTTCTAAAGCTCGGAATTACTTTAATAAAGGCATTAGTAATGCCAAACATAGGAGAAAAAATTAAAGGCTTAAATTATATTTTGAAAGGGTAATGGTTCTCTCACAAGCTGTTACAAATTCAGATGTTAAAAATACCTAAAACTTGTTTTGTTAATAATAATAATATGCTTACATTAAAATCATTTTTCATCTTAGCTTTTAAGAATTGAATAGTATGTTTTTTGAAGCTAAATGGTAATAATAAATATGTAACTATTACCATTTAATCCCAAAAAGCTTTTACCGAAATAACAGGACCTGTCACGATTTTTTACTTACTGCATTTCAAATTCCTACCAGACATATTTATCTGTTGCACTTAATAAATCTGTCAATAAGCAACAAAATCAATTTTTTCATAATATAATCCATTTTCAAACTATATATTAGAAACGTTAATAATCTGCATATCAATTTTAGATGTTTTTCAGTTACATTTAATATAAGCAGTGAACAATGATTTTCCATCATTTGTATTAGAATTATAGTAATAAATGGTAATTTGTCTAATATGGAGATCATGGACAATAGAATAATTATAATTCCCACTTCAAATGAGTTTACGTGCCAAAGGTTTCATCAAAATCATACAAACGTAGTGCTGTTAAATGTAAGAATGTTGCTCCCATAAATATGGATACATAAATAAAAATATTTTAGTTATGTACGTATTGAACTATTGTTATTTTTAGCACATTTTGCATGAAATGAATTTCTGGTTTTCGTTTTAAATTTAAGCAATTAATGGAGCTGTTTCCAATGTCCCTGGTATCGTCAGTATGGTTGGAATATATAAAATGGCTTCATAAATTTGAAAAATACCGCCAATATTTTAGTAAAATACTAACTATAATACATGTTGTGAACATTGTTTGGATAAAATCAAAGATTCATAGAATCTCAGATGTTTTATCTCTTCAAATCCAGATCGAAATATTGCTGAAAGAATATCTGGCGTGGGGGTGATTGCTATAATTCTTCGATATATCATTCAGTAATATATACACTATCAAGCAATGAAATAATTTCTACAAGAGTAAAAATATTCTTCCGCGGAAATTTAACTTGCTTTTCATCTCTAATTACAATTAAAAATGCTTTAAATTTTCCAATTTTTTCGCTTTTAGTGTTATATTTAAATATATTTTTATTAAAAGATTTCCAAATTATGAACTTCCAAATTATTATACGGAATTCATATTCCTTAACTAACGAGGAGTTTTGAGTTTCAAGAGGTCTGCTTCTGGAATGAGTCGACATTAATTTTAGGCAACTGACACATTTTTTCATTGAATTAAAAATCTGGAGTGCAGAGTAAAATATATGGGTATGGCGTGTGTTTATTAAATATGAATTTCAATCTGAAGAGCAAAAACAAAGAAAAAATATTTGTGTAATTTGAATATATTCAGTTTTCGAATAATTCAAGACTCGGGGAAACTTCTGAATGCAAAGTGCAGTAATTAATGAGATTCCACACAGGATTAAAACAAATATATAAGATGATTTAATTTTCTAACGCTGAGACTTAATTTTAATTGCGTGCGTTATCTAAACTTCAAGATCCGCACGATAAGGAAATACAACACTCCACTGAATAATATATCTCGTTAACCGATGATCGTTTGCAGAATTTCAAATTAGTGAAAGGAGTGTTTGATAGAATCTACATTGACTAAATGGTATTAGAAAATTGTCTTTTACTAGAAATTTATGAGCAAACTAATGTTCTTTACATGAACGATTTCCGTAACTTAATTTACTATAATTTCTTTAACGTAGTTAACAAAGTATTTCTACATTTTATTACTTTTATACAAGCAATTGTATTCCATTTGGTCCGAATTTTATAGTAACGTTCTTGTTTCTTTTTTAAAGGTGTCCTGGCTGAAATTCTGGTACTGATAATTGCAAATATTTTAACCGAGGGAATTCATGAAAATAAGAAATTCAACGATGTTAATGAAAATGAGACTTTAGATCAAAAGTGAGTACAAATATGAAAAATATACTGTTCTTTGGAATTCCTTTCTATTAAATATATTAATTTACGTAAATTGACTATCATTTTCATTCGGCAGTTTCATAGGGATAGCCCATGTTTAGAAATGCAATGCGGCGTACTACTTTTGTTAGATACTGTTTTTCCAGCTGTGAAATACTCGACTATCGACATAAGAAAGAGCAATGTAAATCTGATTTTCGTTAATTAATTTTTTATGACCGATATTGGCTCTAAAAGGGTGGTAGTTGTCTTTAAATATGAAATATTTTAAAGAGCGAGTTGTAATGAAATTCTATTAACAGTAGCTCAAACAGTTTTATTTTATAATGACAAAACTTTAACCCTTATTAGTATACTGCGCATCATTTTAAAACCCTATTGCAAGTGGAATAAAGTAATAAAAGGAGAGTCATTGCAAAATACCATCTGAAAAAAAGCACTTTTGGTCCCATGGACCTTAAACTTACACTGGCCACTTATTAAGGCCGGAAGCGGTATCCTCTTTATTTTGGACGCACCTAATAAGTGGGCCACCGGAACCTCGTCTAAAGGGATGGACCCTTCGATATCATGCGGTGCTAGCACCAGGGTGCCTGGGCCAAAGGCCCTACCCCTCATCGAATAACTTAAGTAGATTACGAATAGTATGAAAAAAAGAAATAACTTATAACTTAATTAATAATATATATATGTATACACAGATTAAGAGCTGAGCTGGTGACTAACCTATGGAAAGAACTATAAAATAATCAAGGCACAGTGCGAAACTTTCGGTGTACTAAGGTAAGTGAATAATAGTATAAAATACATAACACAATGCAATGGTAATACAATACAAAAATTTATCTACATATAAACAAAATGAGAGGTAGCAGCAGTATATATAATATACATATCATTACCAACAGGAGCAGTGGAATTTATGGTAAATTATCATTTAAAATCGCCATGGGGCGATGAAAGTTATCTTCATCATAAATGTCATAATTGTAGAGTGTAATTGATGGATTATTGAGATTGTACAATCCATCGAAGAATCTTCTGGCCAGGCGACAACAATAAGGGATGGACCCACCAGTGGCCGTGCGATAAAATCTCTAAACGCTGGTAGTTCGATTTGAGGCTCGAATCCTGCGAACGGGCTGGCTGTATGGGCGTTTTTGTAGCTTTTACCCATGTGTAACGTGTATATGAACCTCTTTCCCTTAGAAAGTCCTCCACGAAGGCATGCGTTTCTTTAGGCAGATAGCTCTCATGTTTTTGCCATAATCAAATAAGGCAATTAGCCTATGAAAGGGTAGACAATTTACATCCATGGCCTTCTCCGGGATTCGAACTCGGGCTCTTCGATACGGCTGTCAGAATCACTAACCTTTTTCCAGTCTGGGCAGCAAAATATTTTATATTTGCAAGAAGAAATTGAATCTCATATGGATGGAAAGTCTGTGCATAGTACCGTGTATAATAATATGGCTCTTGTGTTTTAGTAGCAATTATGTTTGAGTTAACGTCTACCCCGTATTTCGCGGCTCTTGTCAAAATATTCACATTCGCAAATTAATTGCGTACATTTGCTAGAATTTTTTATTTAAAGCTATGATATGTTTCATTTTGAACTAGCCGCTACGCAGCCAGCCTTCGTCTGGCTTTTAAATGTACCGCAATAATGCTTAAAGGGAACACCAAACATTAAATTTTAAAACTGCACAGAATTTTAATCTGCAGAGTAACTTTATTAAAAAAATCAATAAAAATGCATTACATAGAGAAAAAAATAATTACAATGAAATAAGCAATATCCCTTAACATTAATTATCCTAATAAATAAATTAACCAACTTTCCGTTGCCTTCTCTCGACAACGTCCAGTATCCAAGAGAAACATTAAATTCGAAAACTGCACAGAATTATCGCCCGAGTGGCAAAATGCTAATATCAGCAACAATGGCACGCAACCATTGTTGCTGATATAATGAGAGAGAATTACCGATTTGATGCTATTTAATCAAAAAACATAAAGTAAAAAAAACTCATTCGAATTTTGAAAAAAATCGCTTAGAGATGCTCTGGCTCTTGTCTACATCACCTACGTACCAAATTTCGTAGCTCTGGGTCTGTTAGCTTAGGCGCAGCACGAACGAAAGATATACACAGACTCTTCCTTTTATTATATATAGAGATTAACTAATACGTTAGGAATATGCTACACACTGAATTTTTTCTCTGCGAAAATCACTTAAAAGTTATGTTTTATGTTTATAATAACTCACCACATTAACTATTTACATAGAAGTTTCAATGTTATTCAGTGAAAATTCATAATTTGAGGTAAGTATCTGAGACCAATATTTTTAAAACAAAGCTTGTAATGGCATTTGCCATTTGAAAATGCAAGCTTTAAAGAGAAGTTTTCAGATTACTGAAAATTTGAAATGGGTGAAAAAATTATTTTACCGCATTTGAAACAAACCAAAAAAGCACAAAAATAAAGATAATTTCATATTTCGTGGAATCATTTTGGTTGCAGACGATTTGTTTCAACTTATTCTGCACAAATAAGGTCAAAACGTAACAATCCTAAAAATAACAGAAAAAAAACATACAAAAGAAATTTGAAAGTGAAAGAATAAAATAAGACAATGTTTTGGTATCTGCATGTAATAAATTATAATTCGATAATAATAAAGTATCCAATTTCCCTTTCGTCATATATTTCATTTTTGTCAGTAGTTGGAAAATTTCTAAAAACAAAATACCAGACGCATTCATTGTTCAGGCCACTGAAAGGATTTATGATTCACTTTCCATATATTCTTTTGCGCACTCTATTTTCTAAAACCTATATTCTTTTGTGAACTCCATTTTTGAAAAGTGAATTTTTAACAATATTTACGAATTTAATTTTAAAAAGCGTAATAATAATTATTTGATTCTTTGCTCTTTTTACAAACAATCGAATATTTACGTTCTTAGTCTAAAAATCGTGTACTTTTGCATAACTGAAATTTTCCAAGTGAAAATATATGTCCTCCCTTTTTCTAAATAAAATCGTTTTATTTTCAATATTACTATATTTAACCTGTTTCTTTGTATTGTAAGAATTTGGAAACTGTATTCTTGGTTTGCTATAACCATTAGATTTTTAATTTTAACCAACAGCTGTTTCACCAGAAAGAAATCTACGAGTTACAACAATATATCAAAGAAGTGACATAGTATACTGCTACATGATATGTTGAAGGATAACATCATTTATGTTAAAATAAACATATAGTAGCGTGAGTTTCTGATATCCTTCACATCATACCTGCGCAAACCAGAATTCCATTGATGTCGAAATCATGTCTCAGGGTTTAGAAAAATGTTGAACATAATTTGAGGTTAGATTTAAGATCGCACTTGCACAAAAAAAGTTTCTTTGCTACATCCCATACGCTGAAATGAAGACAGTTCTTTGGTTCTGAGGTTGCCAAATGGCTGCGAGGAACGTTTCGCTGTTTCATCATAGTTTGCCAAAATCATTTTACTTCCTTGTACAAAATAAAGGAAGTACTGTAATAGCGAAAACGTTCTGGTGTCATATTTGAAGAGAAATACCCATTTTGGCACTTAGTGATTACATTTTGACTATTTTTGAGGGAGATTGTGTAAAATGTACTTAAAATGGATTCAAAGTGCAATTTTTCATGATGATTGTACGTGCGTACGTATATTCCTCGTATAACTCAAAGAGATAGCTGTAGAACGTTGAAATTTTATATATGGGACTGCTCTAACATCTCGTTGTGCGCTTCTCTTTTTACCACAATCGGCAGTATCAGAAGTGTCTATCCCCATTCCTGGTTTAAAAGTCCTTAACAAGCCTTTTTTTAACAATCATTTGTCGTATTTATATACTTCCAGTCATAGAAGTGTTTTAAATGGCGAAAATATTCATGCTTTTGGAATGCTGAATTTAAAATAATTAATTTTGGACAAATAACGGAATCTCATTTTTAATGCGGTCTCCTATACTTGTATTTGGTAACGTTTTATACTCATTATGAAAAATTAAAATTGTAAGAAGGAAGATGCAGTGCAGCTTGAAATGAACAAGTTGCTAGAAAAAGAACTACAGTCATCGGTACTGGGTTTGAAGCATTTAAAGCCGGAAGAAAAAGTTAAGTTGGATCAGATATTAATTAAGTTTTCAGGCTTATTCGATGATGCTCCAGGGTTGACCCATGTTATCACTCACTCGATAGAAGCAAAAAATCATCCCCAGTAGATCAAAACCCCATTGCTGTAACAAGATCAAGGAGGAGATCATAGAAAGTATATTTTGAAAGTTCTTAACAATAAAATTATAACCCCCTTACGTACTCCCTACGCTAGCCCTGTAGTACTATGCCGAAAGAAAAATAACCACCCATCCATCGATTTTAAAGCATAATGTTTCGTTGTTGATTACAGAAAACTAAATACTATATAACAAAATATCAAGTTTACCTCTTAACAATAATGGAGGAAATAGGAATATTACACCCACAAAATACATGACGGGGCCAGATATCACGTCTGGATATTTTCAGATATGCGTGAAACCAAAGGACATACCAAAAACGCATTTATCAATAACTCAGCAGTTTAAGACTTCCTTAATAGGATTATAATTACTTACCTAGAATACTTATAATTTACTTATAATTCCTTTCCTAGAATGCCGTTTAGCCTATGCTTAACCTACACCGCATTTCAAAGAGTCATGGACATAATCCTAAAACCTGTCCTCCAGAAGTCAATTTTTATTTATTTAGATGGCATAAAATATTCACAAGCGATGTAATTAATGAATACATTCGGGATTTCAGTGAAGTGTTTTTGCTTCCAAAAAAAGCTGGTTTAAAAGTGAATGCGACGAAATGTAAGTTCGCAGCCAAAGACCTTCGATACCTGGACTATATGATATTTCAGAGGGAATTGAAGATTCTAAAATTGAAGCTATAAAAAATCATTCACCATCTTACATTGCAAAGAAATTGGCATCATTTTTTGGGCTTGTGCTCCTATTGTAGGACATTCATCAAAAGTTTTCCTCACATAACATCTCCACTTTAAAATTAAAAAGGAAAAGACCAGATTTAATTGATCAGCAGAAGCAAACTCAGCATTTGGAAAACTTAAAAGTTGCATTAATTCAAGTTCCCGAGTTGAAACTTACTGAATTGGATGGTAAATTAAAGGTATCAGCAGATGCGTCTGATTTTGCGATAGGTACCATTTTTATGCAAGACGAAGAGCTGATTTGTATATTTTAGCAAAGCACTTAAAGTTCAACTGAAAGGAATTATACAGTTTCCGAGGCAGAAAATAGCAGATGTCTTGGTGATGCAAAGGTTTTTGAAAGAGCGAGTTACCGTTTAAACGGACCATGCAGACATTATACTTCTGTATTCCGAGGAAAATTTATTACCCAGACTCATATGATGGGCTCTTAAATTGCAAACAAAACATTAATTCCGGAAAAGAAAGTGTTATAGCGGAAGCTCCATCACGAATGGAACTAGATGTTAAGGGAAAAGAAGTGAAATGTGTAGTTTTAACTTCTAACATTTTAGATCCATTAGAAGCAACTATTTTAGAACTACAAGCAGACCCGAAATTTAAAACTGTCTACACGTATTCGAAAGATCTCGATCATTTTGAACGTCATGGTATATCAAGAATTAGGAACAGCACTGTAAATTACGAAATTATTGTTAAACATTTTTTCTGATACTAAGACAACAAACAATAATAAGTTAAGACTGGTTATTCGAACGAGTTTAAGAATAAGTATTTTACAGGAACTGCATGCTGTGCCAATATTAGGCTGTCTCCGTATAAGAAAAAAGTACAGAGGGTATGGAAAGCTGTATTTTCCTCAGCTACGAAAATTTATAACTCAGTATGTCAAGTCCTGTAAATTTTGTTAATTCATGAAATTAACTACAGCCCTGCTGTATACCTGAATAGCTTAAAAGCTACATTTCCTAACGAAATACTAAAATTCGACCTATTAAATCCCTACCGCATAATGAAAAAAAATATAAATAAATATTTGCTCGTAATCGCTGATTGTGTCTCGAAGAGGGTAGAAATAATTCCCCTGAAAAGAGCTTCGGCTGAAATTGTTGAAGATTCATGTTTAAATAAATTTACATTAAAGTATAGAGTTCCAATTAAAATAATTCTATACAATGTAAAATAGTTCGTAAGTCAAACTTCTTGGCATAAATCGCTTTTAAATGGTTCCTTGCTGATTGTAATCGAATATTGCAGAGCGGGTGAACTGAAATATTGCTAAATTTATTCGCAGCTGTATAAAACATTATCACTAACACTGTAATACCTGCGTCAATGAACTGGCATTTGCATTCGGAACGAAAGATTGCGCGACTGGGAAGACAGTGGCTGAATTATTTCTTCGCAAGATATTGATTAGAACTCTTAATAAGCCCTTGCTTCTTGGAAAAAGAGGTCTACAGAATTTATGATGAGATATATTCAGAAGTAAGTTGATGTGACAAACAGAAATCTGGATATGGCCCTTGGGAAGCAAAACTTTTATTATGACCAAAAAAGAGGGAAGCTAATTTTAAGATGGGACATAAAGACTAAAAAATTAAACATTCTCTTTCTTGTGCACCATTAGGAAAGGTGGAGAAATTTTGTAATAGGCTGGAAAGATCAGTTTAAAATTGAGTGAATGAGGAAAATAGTGGTGTTTTTGACAAGAGAAATTTATGAATCCCAAAAAGCAAATCAGATTAAGCGTTTAATATGACCGCGTTGATATGAAGCTGTAAAGAGAGGCACTGTGGGAACCACCTGGCTTGAGCAAGGAAGGTCCAGTAAGGAATGCTGTGGATCGAACGTCTACGTCCGTAGTTCAAGATATGCAAAGAAAAAGAAAATATTACGAGATCTGTAATAAAGAAAAGAATAAGCGAAGGGTCAGGGAGGCATCCGAAAGCAAACGGGATGCAAAGAACGGAATGACAAGAAAGAAGAGAGTAAGGAATTTAAATCCAAAAGTAAAAAAAAATATATATATATTCAAAGATCCCTGAGATGTCGCGACCAACCCAGTAGTAAACAACGAGAGTTGGAAAGTCAACGAAAACAAAGTACCTGTAAAGACGGCCATTAGCAGTCTTGCAGCAATCGGAAAATAATTGGTCAGCCAGGCCGAAATCTACGCGTCAAGAGGCCGCCGAAAGAGAAATCAGTTCAGCGGTCAAAATTCAAGAAGACTTAGAGGGAACAATCGGCGACAGTTCATTTACCAAAACAGTTCGCTACAGATGAATTTCACTGGATGAATTTGCGATTACTTAAATTCTGGTGGGGAGAACTATATGGTCCTTGTGTTAATAAACCAGTTATTATTATTTTTATGTTTACGTTAACTTTTTCTGTATTCCTAATTAGAATGCAGATGAGCTTTAAATGCATTTAAGCTGAAGGTTTTGGATTTTAGACAAGCAGAGTTTCTCGCACTCGCTCTGCGTTCTTAGATATTGTCAGCTGTATCTAAATGTAATTATCTCGGCCTTTGGTGTTATTTCATAGCCAATTGTTTTAAACTTATGCGACGTTAAAATCGGTCCAGCCAACTTATAGCTTGGTTTATTGTCCGTGTAGTTTTAGACTACTTTCGTCAACGTTTGAAATGAAGAACCTGTTATTGATTAATTTACGTCGCCACAAGTAACAGTTCTTTTGAAGCAGAAGTCCTACCTTTTATGTTAATAGTTCAGTTTAATAAAAGTACTGTTTTAACTTCTACAAGTCTTTTCAAGTCGAACTATATTCAGACACAACGGTAACTCACTAGTTGTTTAAAAGAGTTACAGGACTCAAATTCAAGTATCAGTTCAAGTAAAACTTTACAAATTTGCTGTGCCTAAAAATTCTAAATAACTCTACTAATTAATTATGGTTTTTTATTCAGACTTTTGTTCAAGACAAATGGCCAATATAGCTCCGAGCTTCTGGGTTGCTTAGAAGAACTAACATTTAATTTTCATGTATGTATACTTATGATTAATAGTCAGTGAAATAAAGTTTTGCTGTTTCGGATTAATTTAATTCTAATTTACTTAATGCTTCAGAATTCAGTAAATCTTAAGTTTTTATGCATATATTATGTTCAGTGAAAATACTATTTAATATACATCCCACTGCAATTATTAAGTTCTTTGTGTTAAAAGCGCAACGAAATCGGAAAATTCTAAGATATAATTCCTTCTATCGATCTTGCTTTGTTGTTACCGCAGTATCTTCTGGAGCTTTTTTTTGTTTCAGAAGCCTTTTGTTGAATGTATGATATATTCATTTCACAGCTGTTAAATAGTTTATTGTACGTAAAAGCATTGTTAAAATACACAGAATAAAAATTTCGTTTACTGAAAAAAGGTGGTTTTTATTCAAGTAAAAAGCACTAGTTGACTTAAGAATGTTCATTGTTTGGTTGAGTCTCAGAAGTTAATTAATTCTCTTCTCTTATTATAGGGGTGATTTGTTCGTAAAAATGAAGACTGTTTCTAAAAGCTTCAAAACGGAAAGAGTTTTATTTCTTTCTCTCAAATGACAAAGAACAAAAGTCATTTGACGCTTTACAAAAACCTCACAGAAAAAAATGCGTTCCTTTAAAAATTAAGCTATGTTCTCCTTTATTTTAAAAAACTCGAACTTAGAAAAATAAATTGAGATTTCTAAACTCATTGCATGTGTAGCAGAAATCTCAATGTCAAGGACGAAATGCACCTCACAGGCTTATACAGCTTACATTGTTTCTAGCGAAGCTAAGCTGTATTCTAAGCAGTAGAAGGAGAAGTATAAAAAAAGGATGGGCAATACTAACAGCGATATTTATGAACTCGTGTACTTTTGTTTAAATTTTGAGCTCGCCGATTGGATGAGAGCTATCCGCAACGCAGAAGGATAAGGTTACATATTGCGATTAGTTTTCAGGAATGAAGCAGCTTATACTGCAGGAAGGAGATGTTGCCAAATTAAAAATAGTAATTTTAAGTTTCATGTTTTTATCTTATATATATATATATATAAGATAAATAATAGTAAAAATAAAAGT
>KK113183.1:65466-80168 GCA_000611955.2 Stegodyphus mimosarum
TATGGTACAATACTGTCATTTAATTAAATCATTAATTTTTATTATATCAAGATATCATTTAATTTAAATTAAAATTAAGAATCTAGTGTAAAAACCAATAATTACTAAATAACGGAAGTGTTTCTTAAAGATAACTAATTGTGGTATAACAAGAGGATTCAGATCCTAAAAATATAAATTTTATGTACAACATCAGCATTATTTTTCATTTTCTGAGTAAATTTGTTTGATTTCTATTGAGATTCATTTTGTTCTGTAGAAATGTCCAATATGTGTCCAACTTATATATGTGAAGACGTCATATCAAAAGGTTTTGGTGAATTAACATTTGCCAAACTAATTTGGCAAAATATTTACATTTTCAATATTGATACTGGCGTTAAACTATTGAGGCAAAAAATTATCCAAATTTATTACAATGAATTCTTTGCAAAGTTACTTAAATGACATAAAATACCTTTTTTTAAGTCACACAGCAGAGCTTATTGTGACGCTACGTAATCAAAAGAGCTTAATTTATGTATTCAATTTTTGTTCTAGATATGGAGCATTTGTACAGATGCGAACAGCAGAAAGACAGATTCATTATCTCTTACAGTATTCCGATGATCAATCGTTGCGCTGGTCAAAGCTGTCTTACACAGACGAAACTACCCGTAAACAAACTAAACTAGATTGATATCAGCTTCTCCTCTCACAAAGTGTGCACGTGTTTTATAAATGATTCTTTACTTACCTGTGATTGATGATGTAGGAAATAAGGCCATGGATTGTTTGACAAATGGTATTTTACGGAGAATGATACGTGTCCTGTAAAATACTTTAGTAAGGAAAGAACAACACATATTGTTAGAAAGAATTTAACTCGCTTGAGAGAATTAATAACGCACAAAATTAAATTTAAATGTTGATAAATTCGTTTTTACAGTAAAAATTCGACACCACTTTCAAAACGGTGGTAGAAAGTTTTACCCACCAATCTTCTTTCTTAAAAAATAATAGAATCTATAGAGTCCACATTTACAGCCCGTATACAGATTGAGAAACAACCTAATAGCAATAAACAAATTGCTCAAGACTAAAATTTACTTAGTGTCACTGGATAGCAATTTTGGTACTAAGAGAACAAATAAAACATTTTGTTGAACAGAAGAATCATCCTGCAAACTTTTCTTGTAGTTAGTTAATTAGGTGAAGACCTAGCTTTAAATATTATATCTTAATTTTATTGCGTTATGTTACATTTCAATATTATAGCATCGAAGCAATCTAACAAAAGGTAAATCCTGATAATAAGAAAATTGCTATCATTCTTTGCGGATTTCAGTTTATTTCAGTTTATAGCAACGCATTCCTAATCAGTATAAACAATGGGTGATATAAAATTTAAGTGTAAATAATTTCATTTAGAAACATTGATAACCCCCTTTTCTGTTTTTTTACATCATTTTGCATTTTAATGTATATTATAGTATTTAACCATCGTCACTATGCTTTATATCATTTTACCATACAGTTATACTAGCAACTTCATTATTGTAAGAAATGTTGCTAATCATATGGGAAAAGAACTTTGATTAAACGAATTGTCAAATAGTTCTGACAACTGCTGCCGCTCCAGAGAAAGTTGACTGTAATTTGTTTTCCGTTCTGTAGCAAAACACCGCATATTTGTAATGCGTTAAAAATTAAAAGATATGAAAAATAATATGCATTTCCTAATAGGTTTTATATTTACTTTAGTTTTCATAGTAAAAACAACAGATTTAATTTTTAGGATATTACATTAATAATATCAATCAAATTTTCTTTAGTGTCATTGTAAGACTAATAACTACATTTTTAATTCACAATTTTATTAACATTTTTGGTTAATTGACAGTTTCTTTTCATTTCTAATTAGTAATTTTAGGAATATTCATAGCATTGTGGTAATCAATAAAATTCATGCCCGAAGTTAAGTACTCAGAATAAAGAAGAATCACTCACTCAGTTTGTTGGACATTTTTTTAACTGGAATTAAATTCTTAAATAAAATGTTTATTTACTGAGGATGATGTATAACAATTAAGTTTCTTAGATGAGAAATTAGTACATATTTTTATTTAAAGTTAAATAAAAATATGATTACTCTTCATCCAATATAAAAATTAAATTTTCGAGGGATTCCAGTTCTTCTTGAAATACAGAAGCTCAAAATTTCCCGCAGCTTGTTTCACAGAAACTGTTGATCCCTCATGGGATTTAGCGCTTCATGACATTGCTTTTCACTAATGTAAATGGAAGAAGAGGGGGCTTAAACTGCGTTATTTCTCTTGCATACGGCATTCTTTTCTTTAATTTTAAAATTACAAAACGTGCCTGCAAATATGCATTGGGAATTCGAAGAGAGTCGAAATATAATATATTTTTAAAAACATACATAAGTTTCAGAAATATTCCATACTTTTCTGAAAAAATGAACAAAATTGGTAACATTAAGCCGTTAATAAAACGATATTATTCTAAAGTTGCAAAAACTTCCATTCTCATTGCTTCCAAGTCTTGAGGGTATAACTGGCAAGCAGCAGTCGTCGAAATACAGACGTTGAAATGGCATCCATTTATCTTCCTCTGTGATATTTTTGACAAGAAAATGTTTCATATTTGCACTTATATTCGTATTAAAACAAACTGTACCCATTTTATGCTTAATTTGAATTAAAATATTACAATGTAAATGTTATGTTACAGTGTAAGTATTTTTAGTCAAATCTTGATTTTTTTTAAATTCCTTTAAAAAAGATGTAAATGAGAGATAGAATAAGCTCTAAATGCAGTAAAAGCCACAAGCTTCTTTTATAAAACTTTTCGCATTCACACCTGGCTTACTACAAAAATTTGTATTGTAACCAGTATTTGTATTATAACCAGTTTGAAGAACATTGTTAAAATTATTATTGAAAAGAAACTAATTTATTAAAATGTGTATTATGAAGACTGGTAGTTTAATCTTTCTTTTCATTTTGAGATACGGTACTCCTTATTGACCAGTCCTGTGGATTAATAAATTGCCGACCCTGAAATGAGATGTACCATAAAACTATTGAATCATCACTGTACCTTATTTATCTTTGTAATAAATTAAACAATTTAAAGGCAATATATTCATTTCTTAGCTTTATAAATTTATAAGGTTCCGTTTGGGTATTAGGCTTAAAAATGAAGAGGTATAGTAAGGATTTTGCTTAGGTTCAAATTTTGCACTTATCGATAGCTTTTCTTAAGTTTTAGATTGAAGCAAAATCTACAATTTGTTTAGATTCATGTTGAAAGAACATGCTTAATAAGTGGACATCTCTGTCTGGGGAAAAGTAAGTAATCATGAATCTCCATGGAATTATATTAGTTTACGGTTATGAATTAATTTTATAAATAGGTTGCTTAGTTATATTTAAATACCGGGAAGTTATTTAATTCTACAGAATTTAATAAATATCTATTATAAGTTATAATAAATTTTTAAAGGTTAATGATAATGTTAAAATTTCATTTATAAGTAATTTGTAACTTGATTTAAAATACAGAATATAAATAGTAAGCAACAAATATCAGAATACTGGAATGTTTAAAGAAATATTTCGAAGAACTTTTATATCATACTATAGTAGTATATGCTGTACCTTTTCGAAATATAAAATGATGTTGTTTTCTTCTCAAACTAACTTTACAAAAAATTTTAAAATCATATTTGTGTTAGGTGCACAGCATACATACTCAAAAATATATTCAAATGATTTATCTATAGCTCCTTAATATTTATAGTAAAAATTACATTTACTTAGTTTATGCTCAACGTATCTTTTAAATCGTTATAATTATTTTTCTAAAATGTTCTTGATTACTCTGATACTACATATTCAGTATATCAAATTCATATGCACGAGGCTTTCTTGCATTTAGTAACCACTCTTTCACAGTGTAAGATATCAACAGTGCATAAGATATATGATATGTTTTCAGATTACTGTACATGAGTGGATTGTAGCGATTAACTGAACCTTGTAGCTAGTAAACTAGTATAAACTGATTTTCTTGAATAAACATTTAACCTCAAATATCTAATCAAATAAGTTTGTTCATGCCGTAAGTAAATATATAAATGAAAATAACATTTGCACTATTGGCTATTAAAATTGCTATAGAAGGAACAAAGCAAATAGCAGAATCTTATCTATTGTATATATAGTAAAACGGGAGGGAGATATGATTAAATATGAGGGAGGCTTGGGGTGCAGAGCATGCAGAATTCGATACATAAATCTGCACCTCTACTTGCAACAACGGTTTAATCCGACTGGCCATGGACTTGAGCTAAGTATAGGTGACAGATATGGATATTTCATTCCATGCGACTTCATTTCTGTGCAAGAATTAATCAATCATAGTAGCTGCCGAGTGGTTGCGTACTCTCTCTACAACCCATGGCCAGATGTTCTCAGTGCGTGAGAAATCTGGAAAACGAGCTGACCAGGACAACAATAGGACACTATAGATATCAAGGAAAGTCCGGAAAACCTACAGTCGTTTAGTACCTTATTAACAGATTGCATCACTCAGGCCTCAAAGGTAGAGCACAACCACGGACCTCAATATGTCAGAAATGGAACTGCGGGCTATTCACATTACTATATGAACAAGAGGTAACCAGGGTGTTTACCCAATGGCACATCATAGCAAGTTTGGTGTTGGGCCGGTATGACGGTGACGAATACATGATGGCAAATTTCGTTCTTCTCATTGCCAATGTCCGTCATTTGCTGTATGCAGAATCGGGATTCGTTTGAAATTGCGACATAGGGTCACTCCTGAGTTGAGTGTCATTATTCTCGAACCAATCTAGGCACGCCTATCTATGCTTCAGCGTCAACGGTTGGTTTTGTTTGGTTTATTTAAATATGCGAAACACTCGAAACAGAGTCAAGGGAATCTGCAAATATGATCACCTTGCTAGACCGTGGTGCAGACATCTTTGAACTTTCCGTACGTATACTTGCCTTTCTACACACGATCCTAGTTCTTGACCCAGGGTATCTGATATAGCTGAACGATCCCGCAAGGCGGAGAAGATCGCATGTCTCCTGGGCATAAGTGGCCCGGGGCCACTGAAAACCTGCATGGCGTGTTATGTGGCCTATCTGGACCCATCGATTCAATATTCGCCTAATATAAGCATTTGATGTGATCCTGACCAACATAAGTAGTAATGTCGCAGAACGATAAACCGATTTCCTATATGCCACGATCCTGCCGCGGTCGCATTCGGCCTCATGCTGGTAGGAGTTTCCCCTTCGTACAAAAGTCACGTGCGCTGGAAAGCAAATATTTTACATATCCTAATATGTAGTACTTTTTATGGAAATGTGGTATTTGTTGTATGCCGCCTTCTTGATATAGCAATTTTAATTTCTAGTACTGGCTTTAAGATTCATTTGCAAAACATGTTTACAGAAAATAATATCATTGACGAAAACATTATGTATAGGCAAAATAGTATGTCTGAAAAAAAAACGGAATTTTTACGAAAAGAAATTTGCCTTTTCTCTTTGTGTGAGAAAAATGAAAGATACTTGTGTAATTTGAAACATTTATAAATTGGAAGAAAAGATATTATATTAAAACAGCCAAAATGAAAGAGGCGCTTGAAGCCGCGAATACATTCAATGATGTTTAAATGGCCATCTATATTTAGATGATTATAATTTAGAAGCAACGAATACTGAGATCATAGTATTTAACCTCTTACGACCACTCCGTTATTCCACTGCCTGTATAAAAAACTTATATAAAGTTCGACGAACATAAATATTTGAGCAGTGAGTGCAAATCCAGAATTGCTAAGGCTAGATTGTTTTGAACTGATGATTGCTTATAAAAATCATATTCCGAAATGATAAAATGGCTTCATGAATATTTAATTCGTCTTTTTATATTATGAACTTGCACCAGTTGTATTTTATAAATCCTTTGACAACAACAGCAGGTATTGTAAGGTAAACATCTCACTCATTGTTATAATTACTTACGTCAGGCAAAAGAATTCAAGTTTTCAAGTTTCTATTTGCTTTTGGTTATTAATGCTCCAATTATATCATTAAGCCAGTTCCATTTATTTTCTGTTGTAGGACCAAATGAATAGAGAATTTACTTAAAGATGATGGGCATTTTGTGAAACAGCATAAGAATGTTATTATTATTGATTGGAATTTCGATAAAGTAATTAATGCCTATAAACTAATTAAAATATTTTGGATTTAGTTTTAAAGAAATTAACAAGATTTCTGCTAGCATGTTTAAGTTTTGTAAAAATTATTGACTTGCCATTAACAATATCGCATTCATTCTAAAACGAATGCTTTTTGAAATCACGAAATGTAATTTATTTTGAGAATGGTATTACTGTATTGGCCAATATATGTATCCACCTCATATATGGTACGATTGTGACCATTTTAAGGTATGTTTTAAGAAATAAAAAGGAGCTTTCAGCTAAGATTACCTCCTACATGTATGATTGACATTTGAAGTTATTCTACAAATAAGAAGATTAAAAGTCCTAATACTTTATTTTCTGGTAATACAAGTAGTGAATGAGATGAAGTTTCCAATCGTATAAATAAGTTTAGGGCAAAAAGAAAAAATTATTTCTCTTAAACTTTACCTTTTTAGTTTTCAATCTATTAATCATTTATAATTATAAATTTTTTAATTTTTTTCAAATTTTTTATTCCTTTCATAGAGAAAGTTTTTGAGGCCCCTCTAACACTTTTGCACACAGCAAACAAAGCTTCGGATGAGAGAAGTTTCGGATATTATCAGATGAGAAATTCTACGCTCTTAGCATCTCTTTCCATTTGGGGAACAATTAAAAATCGGTTGGTGTCAAAGCTGGACTTGGCGACAGAAGCGACATCCACTGTTCTTTGACTGCCGATACTGAAACGTGGCATCCTGACCTTTTCTTATCATGCATACTAATAGCCTCTTTGCTGTAGCTTTTAACCGGTCGGACCAACAGATGAATCAGATCTACATAAGAATGATTCCAGAAAACCCTGAAAATTATTTGTCTAGGCAACCATCATTATTAATTCCTACCTAAGTCAATGAATTTCAGTTGACATAAAGCACCCAGAGTTAAAACCTCTATCAGTGCGTTATATATAACTCAGAAGTATTACTCATAGTAAGTGTTATCACTTAAGGTAATTAAACAACGAAAGCAATTAAGTTTATTAGCACCGGGGAACTCTTAAAAGTGGGTGTAAATGTTTGCAAACTAAATACTAAGAATTTCTCCAGTATTAGACTTTATTTAGTAATCAAACTACATGTCTTCTCCGAATATTAAACTTCCAAGTAAACATTAATTTCTTTATTATGCATTTATAAATATTAAGGTTATAAAAGAATACCGTAGGGCGTTGGAGACAAAAAGTATCGTTCAATATTCAGCCACATACAGTGTTTATATTTGCTTATCCGTGTTTGAACTTTACATTTGCTTTATACGTTTAAAAACAAAAATATTTCAGAAATTTACTTGGAAAGTAAACAATCTCACCAGCAAAGCTGTCAGAAAGTTCTGATGCAGACGATTCGACGTTCCCACAAATTTAAGAAAATTCTGAAGATGAAAATGACTCATTTCCCAATCACACAAAGAAATTTTTAAAAAGTAGCAGAGATAGAATAGGGATTTTGGGATAGAATCCGCAATCGTATAATGCTGATACCAGCATATTAATATTCATTCTACACATGGTTTTGTCTTCCAACGTGGTTAGCGGTTGCTAAACTCGCGTCACAGGCCCAAGTTTCGAATCCAATTTCAGGTATGGTTGTCTTTACGTCTGCTGAACAGAAGAGGATGAAACTCGTTAGTACATAAGTAATTTTGAGAAATTGGGAGAGATGAGTATCGGAATTTTGGTTCTCGTATTCTACAATTTTTGACTATCAAACTGATTGAAATATAAATAATTGATCTAAAAATACTAGAACTGATACTAGAACTGAATTACAAGTGAACAATTAATCCAAAATTATCATCGCTGTTTTCATTATTCTTAACCATAATTAAATTTCTCTATGTCATGACAAAATTATAACTTTAAGCTTGTTAATACTTGGCAACAAATAGGAAGATGATAATAAGATCCATAAATGTGTCTAAATCCCATAAGAATTCATTATTACTCTCACTGGAGTCCAGCTTTCAAAAGGCTGTTTTAAGCATATTCCCAATGAGTCAACAATGTACTCGTTTAACAAAGAATAACGATTTAAAAAATTACTTCGTTTTTGAAGTAAAATAAAGCTGTGAAAAGAAAAATAGTATTTTATCAACAAGTAATGTTTTTCTGTTAAACATCCATAAATATGAATTTTTCTTCAGATCAGGCAAATTAATAGTTACAAATAAATGTAAAATAACTTATACTTCATTAAATTATTACTCACAAAGCAATGAAATTTTAAGCATCGATTTTTTAAAACGCCTTCAAATTTTAACATGTCATTTAACTGCCTTCTATTATTTATTAATAAGTTATTAAATAAACTATTGATATCATTCTGCAGTTCAGAGATTCTTATTATTGCATACTTAAAAACTACAAGTTAATTATTTAATATTGTTTTCGTTGCAAAGGGAAAAATAAGATATATAATAAGGCAGAATTCTTCCTCAATGTCATTTGATAGCCCTCATGACATCTTGTTCCAGTATTTTTGCTGATGCCACAATGTCCTTCAAAGTTTTTGTATTTAAAATTTCCCTTTGTTAAGTGTAAAGTAATAGCCTGTTAAATAAACATTTAAAAAACTAGAATCGCTTCAGTGCACATAAACAGATCGTGAGAAATTTTAAAAAAAAATACGTAACATAAACAGATAAAAGAAAAGAAAAAGTAAAATCCTTTTATCTTTGTAAATGTGAATTCTTTTAGTAAGATAACTATTTGTACAAGTTTCAGTTGCTAATTAGTTTTATCCTCTTATTACAGATAGCAATTTTTCACACCACGTATGAGTTCCGTTTCAAAAGAGATTCGAAAGTGATTTTTCTTAAACAGGTCATGCCTTTGGCCCTTTCTAATAAATATCTGCGATAAAAGGCTTATTTAAAAATACCTTGTTAATTTAATTCTCCTGAAATTAAATTACTGCTGTTTAGCGAACAAGTGATCTATTATAAAGAAACCTAAATTTCGTTCTCTATGTTCATGTTTATCACTCAAAAATGCACATTTTCTTAGAAACTGAAAAATAGAGGATTAGAAAATATTAAATTTGTTTATATACTAAATTATTTTAAATTTATCAAATATAAGAAAGTAACGTTTATTCTTAAATAGAATCATAAATAAAATATGTGAACAAATTTATCGCATTTCGTATACCAGAGTCAAAAATTATTTACGATTTAACAAGTTACAAACTTGCATCAAATTAAAATTTGGGAAATATTAAATATAATATGTACTGTTTTCGTATATATATATATAATTGGTGTAATTGTGTAATATATATGTGTATGTAATAGATGAGAGAACTGTATTGCGTACAAAGAAGGATGAAACATCCAGATAAACGTAACCGTAGATAGAACGTAATTTTATTGCTGTCTGAGCTTTTATAAAATGTAATAATTTAGATTTCGGAAAGAGAGAATACACAAATACTTTTTAACCATGGCCGATGGTTGCAGACGGTGCCGAAATACGGAATGCGTGACTGCGTAGTAGAAAAACGGAACTTGCAGACAAATGTAGCCATAGATATAACCTCATTTTATTACTGGATACAATTTTGCGGTTGCTATTGTTGTAGGTAATCTCACTTGTTGACCTAATAAGAACAAGCCCACGAATTTTATCATAAAAAGGAGTACAAGATTACATCTATCGTCGTTGTTCTTATTACATATAATAAGTCATAATGTCACCCATTTGGTGCTTTGGGTACCACATAAATAACAGTATGACTTTGCTGAGGTCCGCCGTAATTCTGAAAGACAGCACCCCAAAGTCCGAAGGCGAGAGGACTTTCAGTTCGTCATATTACTGCACCATTATGTGCAAAATATGTTTATATATATAGTATATATACATAATTTTTAGAAGCTTAAAGCATCACAATAGCTTAACGCAACGGATGAGAGAGATAAGCGAACGCTAAATGTTACCCGCAGAAAAGTAAACGAGAAAGTGTCGAAGCATTCAAGAAGTGTTTTCAGAGTCACACGTTTTGGTTTGATTTGAAGATCATTCAATAATTTGCTGAAATATATCTGCATTACAACGTTACGTAAGATCATATAATGCGGATTAGTATTGAAATGACGCAGTTTAGATTGATTTACTATAAACGGTTTAGTAATTTTGGGACAGAAAGGGGAAATACAATATTTAAATGAAGAATGAAAAGGGCTATTGACAACTAAAATTATTAAAGTTTGCCTTCGTAGTTTTTTATCTTGACTATGTATGTATATATAGTGAAGAGATAACAGTTAAATCAAAATTAGGTCATAAAACTTCAGCAACGTTCCGACAGGAAGCATTCTAATCAAAATTAAAACAAAACGAATTCAATTAAATTAATAAAACATAAAATATATAATTGTTAAAATGCCTTCGTCTCCTTCGAGGAGCAGCCGAAAGAAAGACCAAGGAAAACATTTTGGGCTTCAAAAATTAATAAAGAATTTTCTAAAGTTGTATATTTTATGTTTACTTAATTTTATTGCATTCTTTTTATTTCAGTTCTGAATTCTTCAAATTTTGATTTCGATTTAAAAATTTCCTATTAGCAAGTTATCAGGACTTGTATTTCTTTTTATCTGTTTTGCGAACATAATATGCCCTGACTGGACAGTGAGTTGACTGCAACCTATGTCCTATGGAGTGGCAAAGACGACAAGATGAGAAGGGTTAAAATTACCCTTTATTTTTTTCCTCGTTTCACAAACGGTCCCGCACTCCGGGATACAAAGACCAACCACTTGTGGTCTGAACGTAAAAATATAAGACTACTAACTAACTAAAATTTAAATAAGAGCTAATTTTTAATATTTTACACAGATGGCTAACACTAGGACCGGCCTTTTAAATTACTACGTCTGTAGTACGCAAACTGCGGAACTACAATACGTCTTTAGCTGTCAAGAGGACTAAAACCTCTGGTCTTAAAGGCGGACAGTAATTCATAGGAAGCTCGCGTGAAGACTCGCAATATACTAGCCTCTAGACCCTGCAAAGTTTGTGCTCCAAGCATGCGCAGTAGGCATATTTTCAGCATGGTAACCTTCGACGCTTGGCGATGAATTCAGATTTCACATACGCATGGCACCTATGAACCCTGCAAAGGTTGTGCTCCAAGAATTTTTTTAATGGCGACTAAAAGCGTGTGGGGAAATAAATGTTATTCATTTTTTCCACTCGTACTGATGTTTTTGAATTGCTTTAAATTAATGCTTAGGTTTATGTAACGTGTAATAATCGATTAACTTAACCGTATTATTTCATTTATTGATTTGTCTGATAAAATATATTATAGATGATTATACGTGCAGTAAATCAATAAAATATTTGTGTTTTCAAAACATCCTCTCTTTCTGAACACTTTATTTTTCTAAAATAGGGAAATATTTTAATTTATTATTATTATTATTATTTTTAACCAAAATGCACGTAAAGCTCGCACTTGTTATTTTAAAACTAACAAATAATACACTTAGTGTTATGTTATAAGCCATTCAACCTTGAACTATTATTAATTCGCCAGTCGAACCATAATCTTTGGTTAATAACTAGATATTTTCCTCAAATTTAATGCCTAACCTGAGCCTGTGCCCTATGTATACCGAAAAACAATATAATATTTTGTAGAAGCGTAGTCAGGTAGTGACTATTTATAATGTATTAGAGTATTTTAAGCTAGGCATTGTATTCTTTTATTATTATGAGTATATATTGTATTCTATACAGTGGCTCTTAAAAGTGTTCACACAGTTATGAGTTTCAATCAAATATTACTTTGTTCATTAATAAAAATTAAGATTTGAGGATGAGCATTCTTAATAATATTTTGTAAATTTCTCTCAGCAAAACCACATTTATTATTTTATGAATTTAGTGAAACTTTTTTATTTTGTAAAATCAATAATCAAAAAGAAAAGTTACTTTACACAACTCTTTGTACATTTTAAAGAAACCTGCACATATTAGTAGTATTCCTGCCAGTTAATATTTTGTAGGAGATCTTGCAGTATTTATGACAGCTTTCAAACATCTAGGTACAGAGTTCACCAATTTTTTTTGGTAATATCTATTCCTCCTTTTTTCCTATTTTAACTATTTTTATTTTGGCGTTTGTCTTAAGGCTGTGTTTTCATATTGTAACCTCAAATTCTCTCCAAATATGTTCTATTGGGTTTAAATTTAGTGACTGAGGTAGTGTTTTCAGAACTTTTGGACAGTTACAGGGACACACCGAAGGCAAATATTGAGAGTGTGTGCTATCCTGATAAAAAATAAAGTTGTTTCTAATAACCAAATTTCAACATTTCTTAGTGCATTTAACTTAAATCTGTAATCATCACCAAGCATAATGCCAACATAAAAGATTACTATACTCTTTATTATTCAGTTACCGATATAAAAAAAATTGTTTAGGTATCACTGCATGAGTCATTACTCAAGCTGTCATGTGTTAATAAACATGCAGCAGTGAAAGCAAAATTTAATACATAATGATTCGCAATGTTGGGTCAGAAGTGTAAAATATTCATAGATGTAAACGATGTTTCTATGTAGATTGTTTCAGTTTGTGATGTATGCCAAGCAGATACACAACTACGGAGCCAAATTATTAATCACATAAATTTATGCTAAAATGATTGTTTCTTCAATAACGAGGTATATTTAATGCTGAAGTGAAATTAAGAATCTGTATTCTCCACATGTTTTATGATGGGGGAATAAAATGTGCATCCATAAAGCATACAAAAAATATCCTAAAAAAAGTTGGTGGCTTTGAGGTCCAGATCTCAGACTTTGTACTGTATTTGTTTTGCAGGATTTCTTCCGTATTACACAATATAGCATTTTATCAATAAATGTTTATCAGCTTTATTAATAATTTTTTTAGCCGATAGGATTTCAATTATGCTGATCAATTGCCAGTGCATATTCAATTATCAACCCCTTAATCATCATTTGTACTCTTCATAATTTCATTGACCCCCCAGGGAATCAGTTATCAACCCCATTGGGAGCCAGTGGACTGGTTTGGTGCCATTTTTATCCTTCTCTGATTCATCTTCAGCTCAAAATAGTGCTGATTTGTCCGTTGCCTTCGCTCTCCAATTTCCTCTTACCTGTTTCATTAACTTCTTGGAAAATTACTGATGCCATGAACATCTGCATTCGTCAATTAAAACAGTTTAGCACAGATTTCCAGGCCTAGTTTAGCTTTGATTCCTAATAGTATTTATTAAATATTTTGGTATTCTTCTATTCTAAGGATCGGATTCAGAAATAGATGCATATATACACACACATGTATTTATACATCTGGTCCAGAAAAGTTCCAATATTTCTTTTATACAATTTACTGTTGACAAAATAATGAATTTTGCATATGTTCCAAATATGTATACATGAATTCACTTTTGATTTTATTTCATTGTCTTTTTTTTTAGCTCAGAAGGCTATTCGTCTCAGAACAGCATTTTGCATCAAATAACTATAAACAGCTGCATCACATTTCAAATTGTTGCCATCAAATATTATCATATTTGTATTATATTTAAGAAATTAAATAATGAAGAATCTGCATGGATGTACATGTTTCTGACATTGTGAAAAAACAATGGTACCTAGAGTGATAAAATTTTGAATCATGTAGTCCTCCAACTGAACATGGCCCTGAATTTGAATTTGTTTTATTGTCTGTTTCATATTTTGTAAAACTTTAATGAATTTTTGATTAAAAACTCAAGGATTTCAAATACAGAATTTTGGATTTCTGAATGTGGTGGTTTTAGAGAGGTGATGCTCAGTACCAATGCTTATATTCTCTAAAATAGTACGTCTTTTTGAGAAGACGTCATTAGATAGGTCATTAGTCATTTAGATAGATCGCTATAATTATTTCAAATAGGTAATGGAATTATTTAATCCAGTATCAATTTTAAAAATGGCTATTTATTCTAAAAGAAATTTAAAAGTAAAATAAGTTTAAATGTTTTCTCTATATTTTTCATTACATATGATAAACTTTGGTACTTTGTTGGTTATTCTGGCATGCAGCGGGAGATAGTCTATTCCTGCTCTTTCCAGAATCCTGAGAGTCCCCTTAGGGTCCTGGCATATGTAAAAAGTCCAAAGATGAAGTTTCTCCAATTGAGATAGTCGTGTGTGTATGGGGAAAATGGAAGCCCTGAGCTTCGGTGATCGGCAAGAAGCTGACGGGAAACACATGATGATGCATGTCGACTCCGAAATTACATATGATTGATATATTTATGATAGGTCTACAACAAAAATGAAATCTCGTACTGGTGATTAAGTATTGTTTAAAATTTTTTGAACTGCAGTACATTTGCCACAAACTTTTTAACTTAGCTATACAGTAGAAGTCCAGAAATCCGCAAT
>KK113183.1:82585-107361 GCA_000611955.2 Stegodyphus mimosarum
TCCGAACACAAAATTGCCAGCCATACTGATCACGCTGAATAAACAAATTGCTAATTTAGAGTTAACTTCTGCAACGTGAAAAAATTTAGCGAGACAACAAATCCTTATTTGCCAATCTGATGATACATCGCCAATACTGTGTAGCGGAAACCAGCCAATACCGCCAACGGAGCTTGTCAGTGCGCATGCTTGGAGCACAAACTTTGCAGGGGCTAGAGTCTAGTCGCAATATAGCTCACTCTCTCTCCTTCTACTACGCTCTTGGCAAAAAGCCACAACTTACGCGTTAGCAAGTACAATTTGCATAAACACATTCACGCGCTCATTCTGGCTGGAAGTAGAAAATATGAGATGATAGTAAAGTTTTAAAATAAAATAAACGTTAGTCAAACTTAAGATCCATACAAAGTAACTTTTCCCCTTTCAGGATCTGATTTTGAATTAATTTTTATATACTTTTATGTAATTTATATATATGTAAGATATATGTAAGATAATAAAATATGATAGCTGCTTTAAAAATAATTGGCAATCTCAAAATTAACATTCTAGATTTGGTGCTCCCTCCCTAAATTCATCTGTTCTCCCAAATTCGAGATTTTTCTATGTTATGTAATGTTGCTTGAAAAGGGTACCCAAAACTAATATTAACTAATCATAGCTTGTCTTGAGAATCGCACTTACTCTGGTGTAAATACGCTGACGAAATAATTACGTCCTTCTTATTCTGCTAGTTTTTGCCTTGCTAATATCTCACCGCTTGGCTTCCCGATCTAAAATGCCTACGCCATAAGTTTCAAGAATCAATGTACACAGCAAATTATCATATTTCATTATGACTGAATCATAGAAATGTACTGGATTTCATTATTATTGGATAACTATCTACTGTGATGGTTCTATATGCGCGAAAATAAAGCCTGGAAATTCTTCGAGTTCATGTTTTGTTAGCTTCATCTGTACGCCGTCACAATAAGCCACAACGACAGCAAGCTATTTCCTCTTCTTTGTTCCAAAAATATTACATATATGTAATAATAAAAAGAAAAGTCTGAAGTGCTGACCAGGAGGAATTTTAACGTCGTAGAAGTGTTGATTCATAACGAATAGGAAATTGGAGGCGAAGGCATATTAAATCTTCATTTTTTATTTCAGCTTGTTGTGGCCACAATCAACTTGGCACATGAAATGTGCCTATTCCAAAATAGCTCACATTTTAGATTAATTTTCAGTAAGAAAAAAGCAAGCAGCAGAAAGCAGTCCAACTAGACAGAAGCGTAAAGAGCAAGTGCTTTACGTTCAGGGTGAAATCGCAATTCAGACTGAGTTAGTTTTGGTTTACAATGCATTTTGATTGGACAGTTAATACTTCTGTAAAATTATTATTGGTTACTTGACTTTTAGTTCCATTTACATTATCAGAATTATGTAAGAGTCATATGGCATGGATCAATCTAGAAATGACGCAGTGCGTAGAGAGGTTATTATTTTTAGAATTGAGAAGAGAAATTTACGTTGTTAATTTAATCTTAGACATATTCTTTATTTTTCTTACATATATATATATATAATTAGTGCTTATATAGTTTGCATGAAAATTAAGACAAACAATCAGGCATACAGAAATTCGTAGCGAAGATAAGTGCGTGACAAAATACAATTTTTCTCTTTTAGTTTTGCGCGCGAAACATTTCATTTGAGTTTTGATGCATTCTTATTTAAAGCATACACTTTAAAAGTGCTAAACTGTATGCATTATAAGGTTTTTTGAAGTAAGAGATGCGAAGATTTAATTGAGTTGATGTGGAGATTGAAACCGAAAATCTTCTAGTGTTTAGCTAGATATGCTATATGTTTTCACAGTAAGATTACATACTGGACGATGCCATAAATTCCTAACTTTCTTCTTCAATTAAACTAGACCGAGAAAAAACATCAGGTTCCTAAACTAGGAGATTAAATTTCGGCCAAAACTAGGAGATTAAATTTGTCATCCACCATGTATAGCTCAAGTGCCGCTGTACAGATTAATAAGCTTTTCTGAACTAATTACTACAAATCACTGCACCTTCGGCAAAATGGGAATGGTCGATCGTCCATTTGCTATGCTAACAAATTTCATCATAAAATCATGCACAAGAAAATGCTATAATTTCTTAAAGCTGTAATGCGAGAGATCAGACTGCAATATGTTTCGTATTAGCAGTCTCAGTAGTCGAATATTTAAAATTTTGGCCGTATTATATTGTTATATTAAGATACATTACTCTAACACCAAACATAAGCTTTCATAGATGAAGCTGTTACAAATCTTGAAATTAACACTCAATTTATAAAAGTATATTGAACTTAGTACGACAAAATGACTAGTTAGAGAAAATTTATAACCTTGTTAAATAATGCCTGTCTTTAGTTTACGTCACAGTTTTAAATCTGTTTTGAAAATTTATTATACCATCTCAGTGACAATTTTTATAAATATTTTCATCATTATTTTATCTCATAAGAAATATTCCTCAAATCATATGTTTCGCATTGAGCTAAGAAAGGGTCTTACTTGCTTCTATTTAATTCAAGTTGTGTTTAAATTCGAGGAGATTAATTCTCTAAATGTTCTGCAAACTTTTATTAAAAACTTAAAAGCGCTTCACAGTAAAATTTAGTTTGAAAGTATCTCAGAAGTATACAATTGTTAGCCAAGTAGTACGTTAATTAGATGATTAATTATCTTTACTCGGAGTTTAAATTAAACTGAAAAGGTTTGCTTTTGTAGAACAATAATACAATAAACTCCATCTGCTACGCTTTCCATAGATTAACAAATTGAAGTGAATAGCAGTGGTTGTTGCTAATAAACAACGGTGTCTTTATGGGGGGAAACTCTTAAAGAAAATTTAAAGGATTCAGCAAGCTAACATTTGAATGCGCTATTTACTTAATTAATTTTTAGACGTTTTTGTAGTAGTAGAGATATTAACTTCGTCTTTAAAAAAGCAATCCTCATTCAGAATTACGTTCTAAGAGAATGGTTGTTTGGAAAGTGAAAGACAGGTTACTTTGTTGCCCTTTTGTTAAGCAAATTCTCCTGCATACTGGCATTAAAATTTAAACGTGTAAGTAATTAAGTAAGTAATCATATAAGTGCATGTTTCGCAAAATTGATTATCTGATATTTCTCGATGATATCATATCAAATAAGTTGTAATTTACATTGTTGAGATTTACTATTTTCCAGATATTACTGTGGTTGCTTCAAACGGCCGGACACTTGCAACTTAATGCATTCGTCAAGAATGCCAAGTACCTGTCCGACATTTAGCAGTCACATTACCGATAACATTGTCCACATGGGGTGACACACGAGAGAGAGGAAACGCTCTATCCCAATTTTCATGGAGAATTCCCCGGAGAACAGATTCGAGAGTATCTCCGCCTTCTTCTCTTATCACTTCGCCTATCGAGAGGACTTTAGGACTGTATTTTAAACGCCGTCATGTCGCACAGAGACGTTATGCACTTATAAACATCCAAACCTTGTCCAGGATTCCAGACCGTACCCAATGATACGGCAGTCGGCATCTCTTATCACTGTAAAGATCAGTGGCTTACTTTTTTTTAGCTATTTAACTTATACGTTTGCATACAAACTAGCTAGGTTATTCGGTGTGCTGGTAAGTTACCTTAACAATATCGTAAAGTGGCAATACCTTAATTTTTATAATTAGAATAAAAAGACTGGAATACAAGCAACCAATGAAACTTTTATTTTTTTCCATTACTTGCATAATTAAAAGAAACCTCGATGACGTCTCAAAGATCAACTAAACTGCAAAAGAGCAGTTAATGAGAATATAATACTGATATCATTATTTTAAGTACTAGAAGAGAGAAGCTGCTTAATATAGATTATTCATTAGAAATCTTTTTTTTTAATTTCTGGCTCGGGGCCTATAGCATTTCCTTAAAACAAATACTATATAAACAGGACAGAAATAAACTGAGAGGAAAATTGAAAGGATGAGAAATTTACACAAGGACTCGTTATGTAAAGTTTTAATAATAACACTTAGGTTTTAAATTTATAAGTAAATTGTTTTGACAGCTAGATTGCTTTTTCGGTTAAAACATTTTACTTCAAAAGAACTCTACAGCAGAACAAAGCACATTGTATTTCCGATGTTAAATGAGGCCAAGGATGCATAAATGCATGCTGCATTTTTGTACTTTCTTCATTTTTATAAGATCGCAAACTGAATGATAATTTGTTTAATACCTAATGCTAAAATGTTTTACTTCTATGGTAGCTTCGAAGTTTAGTGCTAACTTTCTTAATTTCGTACCGCCTTTTCGTTATATAAGTTGCCCTGCTTTTAATGTAATCATGTCTGTAGCGTAGTGACTGATTTAATTTTTACAGATAACAAACTCGCATACATAGCAGTGACCTAAGTCGTTCCATAGGTATATGATGAAATTTACGAAAATTTCGTACTTCGAGAAGTTTAACTTTTATAGTAATTATAACTTTTATAGTAATTATTATAGTAATTATCTAACTTTTATAGTAATTATAAGTATTTTTATATTTATTAAGTAAATTTCCAGTCTGTCAGGATGCATAATATAGGTAAGATTGAGCCCTTTTAAAGAAACAAACTTATTGTGGGAAGTTATTCTTTCCAATAAATGTACTCAAATATTATGTAAACAAATATATTATTTCAAGTAAAAATTAAGAAAATGTTATTATCCAAAGTTGATTATTTGTAGTTTACAGTCATGTAAGTTTTAAATTCTTATCTAAGATAAGCTACTCATTTTTTATTTACTTCATTTAGCTCTTTTTAGAAAAGCAAATACAAGATATATAAAGAATTCCTTTAGGTATAGTTGATGTGTAGATTAGTCAAGAAGTCTTCAGTATGATATGATACGTATTTTGTCTTTGGCAGTATCTTTTAGTCAAAGATTTTATTATGAGACTGTATAGACGTTAATACTGTATTAGTTTTGGGGCTAAACAAAAGAGTCTATAAATGTAAATATAAATTAACAAGCAAACGTTATCAAATAACTGTTACAGTAGTAGTTATGATGAACTATCTGTAAGCCAAAAGGCAGATAAATCGACATGTTGTTTCCCAAAATGATTATTGCACTTAAGAATAATTATAAAAATGTATAGTATGTTCTACATTACATTTTATTGTAATTAGATGATTATTTTACCATTTGCTATGAATGAAGAACACTGCAACACTAACAGCGTGACGGTGAACCATCACTGAATAATTTTTTTCGGTAGAAAGTACAAAATAATCTCTTTCAAATAAAACTGCCTTTCGCAGAGCAATTTCTAAAGGCTTTCACTCTTATTCGTACACTACATGAGGAACACAGTGAAATAAATTCCTACGCAGCTGGTCTGTTTAACGTCAAGGAGTGGAACACAGGATACGCACTTCCTACTCCTTACTGCTTCTTACTCCTTAAACTAGACTGAGGAGTAAATTCATTTATTGAAGAGAATTTGGCTACATTGCGCTTGGTAATACTGCCGCCAGTTGCACGGTCTTAGCTGGAGTGAACATCGTGTTAGAAACAGAACAGATAGTGTGCCTTTGATTGCAATGATGTGTTCTTTTGAAGTTTTCAATCGAAAAGTAAACAAATGCCCTCATTGATTTGAAAAAGAGATTAAAATAAGTTAAAGAATAAAGCGATGCCTCCATCATATGTTAACTGAACTGCATAAAGCATGATGACTGACGCTGCCATGTAGTAATACATATTGCTCAGTACTTTTTAATTTAAAGTAAATTCTCTTATATTTATATCCTAAAAATACTTACGCAAATGTCAGATGTATGTCTCCCTATACCAAGCACAGTTAACCCCCTATCTTTTTCTTTTCAGAATTACTCATTCCTTAAATCTGCAAGAAATGCCTAAATCCTTTTTCTGATTTAGTTCCGCATAAAAGAAATTAGATGAAAATATGAACCAGCATCGCACTTAATGATCCTATCCACTGGGCGGCATATTTATCTGCAACATCTGTAATTTGGTGTATAATAATATTGGTGTTTATATTAATTCTTATAATCATACATCGATATTGTATAACCTCAGGGTATGTTGCATTATATTACAATATACAACTCTCTTGTATATTTTTCTGTCTTATTTCATTAACTGTGCGTATTATACAATATTTCCGTGTTAGATTCCGATCCAGACAATTTTCATTTGAGACTGCAAGGTTTTGCGTTTTCATTCGGACTATTATTGACCATATCCATGCCTGCTATCACACCGTAGCTATGTTTGCATAGGACATAATTACCTATCCGTAGAGGGCTTCCAGATGTTCAGTACAGTATATAGGGATGTATTAGGTGAATATATTAGGAAATCCCAGGATACTAGGATTCTCATTATAGTAAACCCTGTCATAGCCTAATAATTCATCGAGGTGTGTATGCAGAGAACTCAAATTCCATTTATAGCTATGATTTATGAACACTGAAGAAATTTCTTTCATTCACTTTCATTCATTTCATTCATTAGCATTCATTTCATAAAATACAATAAAATTTCAAATATCAACTTTAAAACGTTTAAGAAATCAAATTATAAAATTTCTAAAAGATAGTTTAGAATAGTTTCTAAAAGATGAGATATGTGTTTCCTAACTTTTCATCATTATTAAACTTTATAGCATATTCTCAAATTCTGGCAGTTAAAAATGTATTTCATATACAGTTTCGTTCAATATTCAAAACAGTAAATGATCGCATGACATCAGAACATTTTTCTAGAATTAGCCCGGAATTAAGTAAAGATTATGTAAAATACTTTAAAGATGTTTTGTTCGTGAAAAGTAAGGACTAAAACAAATGGAAAGAGTCATTCTTCAGACGAAACAGCTGCTCTAGGTCACGTGAAACGAGATTCATCCAACTGTAAACATTATTTTCCTTTTTTACAGGTCATGTGACACAACGAACTTTAGTTAGAACTTCGAACTCTTCACGCGAGCAATGTAGCTTAAAAGGTCTCTCACTTTTATTTCTTTTGTGTGTGTTACTTCATTAATAAACGGGTGTTCGTCGTACTTAATTGTCTTAATTATTAGCCCCGAAATATTTTAGTTATTCTTAGAAGAAAATACGTTAAAGGGCATTTTAAATTTGAATGGCATTCAAGTTAAGAAACGTTTGTTACACAAATTTTATGCAAGCATAATGTACAACTAATACTCAGTAAGGGGATCATTATTATTCGCAAGACTGTTTGTACATTCTCGTCCTATTGTTCTAAAAATATTACTGAAACTCGGAAGAATTCAAATCCGAAAATCACAAATCACAGTATCTGCAATCCAATGGCATCATTCGTAAAAGTTTTTAATATTTTTGGAATATTCTAAATATATTCTAAATATAAATTCTAGTAAATTCTTAAATTTAATGCTTTAAGCACTGCATAAAAAATATATTTTTTAAAACTGCTGTTTTCTTGTAGGTAATCTTATTCTTCTTTAAAAAAAATAAAATTCTGTTCTTCCCCCATAATAATAGCATGCCATGTTATTGCAAATTAATATATTTTTAAATCGCTCGTGTGTACGCTTAGTAATGTACTTATACGCTTAGTAATATACTTGTATACTTTGTAAGCTCAGTAGTAACATAGCAAATGTAAAGATTATGTGCAGCAAGAATAAAAAATTCATTCCTTACAATTGCTATTTAAACACTTTATATGGCATTTTCTCCTTTCTTGGCGCATGTCTTCGTGGTGTATCTCGAAGTACGCTCAACGAGTATTCGGGAAGTGCAGAGTCCGAACCCGGGCGAGGGCCATTGCACATTTTTCCTGTTTCCTGCATCGATATAACAAAATGACTCTACAAATCTATTTTTCTTATTCAGAAATACAAATTGTTCTTACATGTTCCTGAACCTGTTGGTCATCGCTTTCAGAATTTGGATTATCAGGCATTTTTCAATATTTTTTATTTGTCTTTCAATTATCTTTTCTGTCAGTGCCATAGTCAATAATCTGAGTGATAATATCAATGCCTCAATCAAAATATATAGCAATAAATTCGTTTCTATAAACCGTTTAAGCCTACCGACTGAAAGAACACAACTAGCTGCAGAAACCTACTATTAGTCATTGTGTAGAAAATATTGCGCTTTCCGGAGCAGAAGACGAAAATAATCAATTATTCTTCCGCTGGGATACGAACCACAATTCTTCCATAGCTGCATGTGTTAACCACTTACACCATGAGAACACAAACTAAAGATTACGATTATTTCATATATTTTTTCATTGTATATTAAAGATTTCAATCCACAACGCAGGTGTTTATGATAGGGCTTATACATAAAATGCTAATTTGTTTGCAGAAGAATCACTTTTAATCGAAAATTGCATGCTAATGTGCCATTACTTTTACGATTCATTCAAGAACAGAAATTAAGGAAACAAAATTACTGTTCGAAATATAATAAATCCGTTATTCCAGCACTTACCAGCATTAGTATAAATGGATGGAAGACTAACTCGAATGGGTTTACGTTTTAATTTATGTAATAATAAACATTTAAATTAACATGATATTTTGCCAGCAGTCCTAATAATCATATTAGATCTTATCATAATTTCATACTTCGAAGAAATTAACCAACCCCTAAAATAAATTATTTATCGCTACTGACAATGGTAACTTTACAGTGATGTAAATATCTCTAATGAATTTAGTACTGGCCATTTAAATCAATACTGTTCTTATTAATTATATTGTTGCGTGCGTACCGGTTCGTTATGTACTGAATGCACAAGTCGTTAAAAAGTTAACAAAAATTAATTCTTTCCACAAGAAATAAACCAAAATTCTGAAATATTTCTTCAGAAATATTAGTACAATATCACAATATCTCAAATGTTAAACAGAATTCACTTTAAAAGAGATAAACTAATTCTATCTCATAGCGAAATCGCTACAATCAATAACAGCATTAAGCTAACAAACAGCAGTTCACTTTAAACATCTACAACTACTATTGAGATGAGGTGTTTCAATTCGGCTTTTATAAGCCTTTTAATTATCACTAGAACAATCTCGATTTTTCCGGATGGCAACAGTAATTACGAGATATTTATTTATTAAATATTAAATGAACGCTCTCTTTAATTTTTATTTCTCCGACATAGCTTTCTCTTTAAAAATCGTCTGCGTAGCACGGGAAAATAAACTAATTTTAATTACAGTTCTAAATAAATAGCCAAATAAATCCGAAATCCATAGCAATATGATTTAGAGAAATGATCTCAACAGAAATTGCTTCTTGAATTCTAAAAATTAAAGCAACTTCATATGTGTTCTTTAAAAAATAAAAAGGTTTTTCTTTTAAAGAAGTATAAAAGACATGTATTTAGAGTTTTTTCATCAACACAGTTTTTTCATGAGACTTGAAATTTCTCTATGGGTTGGAAAGAGAGCACAGTTATAAAAGAACTGCCACGTACACTGCGAAAAAAAGCATTTTGGCACAAAATCGGAAGTTTTCTGAAATGACATGGCAATCTTTTTTCCATATTTTTATTCTACGACTCAATCATACCTAAATTTTAAATTTTGTAAAATGTGGAGCGAAATTTACGCAGAAATTCAAAACTTTATCTGGGCGCAGTTTTTTCAGTCTCCTTCAAGGAGTTTGCCAAGTGTCTGCGCCACTTGGTGAACTTCTTAATTTATAGCACCCTTTTTCCTTTCCCTTTTTTGTCATTGCAAACGAACGAAAAAAAGTCATCATTCATGCTTTCAAATAATTTTAACAAGGTGCGTAAATCACATTTAGCGTTATTATCGCTTATAACAAATATGCCAAATTTCAGAACGCGCCAATATGTAATTTCGTGTATATCTTAGAAAAATTTTGAATAAAAAAGTAATTTTTTGCAGGTGTGCCTAGAAATACATCTACTTTAAGATGATATTAAAAATTTTATAGATTTTATAATTCAAAATTATTTTCGAAAAGTTTATAAAAATTATTTAAAAATACAAATTTAAAAAATAAATCTCAAAAAATGGACAAATTTTAATTGGAATGAACCTAAATTTCGAAATATGAAAGAAAGAATCATGTAAGTTTAATAAAAAAAGAGATATTAACTAATATGTACCAAATTCAATTAACATTGAAGAGCTAAAATTTTGAGAGCTAATTTTTTAAATACTACTCGGGCGATTTTTACAAACCTTGGCAGTTTGGCATTATTTGAGTCGTAGAATCTAAATACGGAAAAACATTTGCATATCATTTCAGAAAAGTCCGATTTTGTGTCAAAATACCTAAATTAGAACAATGCTATATATAAATCTAATGCATATCCTAAGTCGTGCTTTCGAGACATGGAAAACGCAATTTGAATTTCGTCAATCGGTCCAGTCGAAAGAAGGTATAGAACTACTCCCCCCCTTTTTTTTTTGCACAGTATACATATAGCTGCAAACTCTCTGGGGTTTATCATCAGATTTTCGGGTCATTCGTTGCATTACCGAGTCTCTTGGTTTTAAAATTTAACCTCTACTAAGGAAAATATTTGCCAGCAATAAATGAAATTTTTTGAATTGATGAAACATAAATAGTGTAAATTTCATTCTCAAGTCCGCAGTGATTATCAAACAATTTTTCTAATTAAATTTTATTCCTATTTTCTACTCAAAACCAAATGATGATACTTACCCGAGAGAGAATCGTAGTAACAGGACTACTCTAAAAATAGAATTGCACAGTGTACATTTGGAATTTTCAAACATTTTTCGTATTTAAAGAAAAATATATTTCCTATATGTGTAAATGAGTAAATATAAGTATTCGAAATATTAAGTTCGTGTATAAGTATTCGAGATATTTAACATTCATACGAATTACGAGGGAATATTTTGCGTATTTATTTAAACAGTTTAATAATTGTCTACAATACCGGTAGCCTGGTGACCGTATTTAGCCAGCAAAAGCTCAACACTAAACTTTTTATCATGCATATACGAATTAAAGCATTATATAGAAGACCATATAATATTGTTGCGTGCGTACAGGTTCGTTATGGATTGAATGCACAAGTCGTAAAAAGTTAACAAAAATTTATTGTTTCCACAAGAAATAAATCAAAATGCTGAAATATTTCTTCAGAGATATTCGCACAATATCACAGTATCTCAAACGTTTAGCAAAAACTCAGTTCAAAACAGATAAAATAATTCTATCTCACAGCGAAATCGCTACAATCAATAACAGCATTAAGTAAACAAACAGCAGTTCGCTTTTTACAGCTACAACTACAACAACAACTGAGATGAGGTGTTCCAATTCGGCTTTTATAAGCTTTTTAATTATCACTAGAACAATCTCGATTTTTCTGGGTGGCAACAGTAATTACGAGATATTTATTTATTAAACATTAAATGCACGCGCTCTTTTATTTTTATTAATTTTTTGACGTAGCTTTCTCTTCAAAAATCGTCTGCGTTGCACAAGAAATATAAAGCAATTTTAATTGCATTTCTAAATAAATAGCCAAATAAATGTGAAATTCGTAACAATATATTACAGCTAGCTTATTGCTCTCGATAGAAATTTTCAATGCAGTTTGCTTTCCACCTCAGAATTTTGGTTCATATTTCATTAATTAATTTTTTAATTTTTATATAGTTAACTTTATACAGTGAAATGCTTAAAATTCTAATAAACCAAACAGTTCATTAGAAGATTTTAGTTCATATTAACTTCAATCGGTTTACTTTAATGAGTACAGATATGATGAAATTACAGTTGGAATAAGAAAAACATATTAATGATTGTAATCAAACATCTTAGATACAAACTTGTTACAGAGATCTGCAGGCATATTAGATATGTATGCAAATGCTTTTAATGCCCTGTTAATTAACACACACGAATACAGTCGTCCTGTTATCACTATTTATTGCAGAAATGTAGGATGTGAGACATTTGATGCAAGGAATGTTTTCAGAAGGAAGCTTGAGAAAGTTCAACGTGCATTCGTTTGATATTTATGCAAATCGAAATTCTTAAATTTAAAAAATATATTAATTAGTTCACAGCTTTATCTTTTCCTGCAGAAACGTGAACTGACTTAGTATGAAGAGCAAGGTTTTATGCGAAAAACGGTTTTGCATAAAACTGAATACATTGCAATTTAATAAAAGCATATTGATACAAATGACATGTAATATCTTAAATACATAATTTTTGTTTTTAAAATATCTCTTATGATTTAAATTTATCTTTTTGTAAGATTAATGAGATTTAGAAATAAGATAGACATGCTGTTTACTCATGATACCATGTAGAATGCTTGTAACAAGAAATGCTTCAATTTTCTGATACTTCTCATAACCAACTTCCATTATACACGTTTTTCTGATATAAATTTTCGTTATAATTCAGAAGAAAGTAGTAATAAATTTTAAACAACCTTGGAATAAATTTCAATAATATCTCCATTTACATGACTTCAAAATTTAAAGCATCGAATACACTAAACTCTGGCTTAATAGTTAAAGACCCGCTACAAACTTTACGCTTGAACTCTCGGGGTGATTAACGGTAACTTTATGTAGTGCAAGTCTTTCCTGTTCTCTCTGAAACGGATTTCTGAAGGGCTTCTATTTAATGCATACCAGATTATTATGCATGGCGTATATTTTAAAATTAAAAGCTGCTCTGTTATCTATCATGAGAATTACTAATGGTTCTTAAATTAACAAGTCTTAGAACTTTACACCAGAAATAAAGCTAACAACATTTTATAATCTTGAAAACGTTGGGTGTATCTTGTAAACGTTGGGTGTATCTTGAAAACAATTATTTTTAAGCATTAGTTCTCAATGTATTAATATAACGTATTTTTGGTAGCTGAACGTAAACGTTTCAAATCGAATCTTAATTTTGTTCTTTAGTTAAAATAGCGACGTATAACCCGCAAATTGATAACTTATTAAATATTTTTGCTAGATTATTTTCATAGTAGGTATGTAGCGACATTAGCATTTTTAATGCTGAGAGACGTAAAAAATGAGCAATGCGCTAGCCGGAACTCGAACCTCGGACCTCTCGAATACGCGGCAAGTGTGCTGACCATTGCACTACGAAGGCGGGAGAAATACCTTATATACTCCCCTTTAAAGGGCGACCGGGGATTATGGAACCTAATTGCCAAATCCTGGTAGTGAATTATAATCATCCACCACATTTTTTAGTTTGGGCATCAGTGTAGTGTCATTAAGTGTTTTGAAGTTGGAATCGTGAAAAATGTGCAATGCCCTCGCCGAGACTCGAAACTCGGACCTCTCGAATACACGTTGAGTGTGCTGACCAATTACACCACGAAGGCATGCTAAGAAGGCGCAAGAAATGCCTTATCAGTATTTATATTTTAACAAACTTACAGTTCAGAGAATTAAAAACGCAAAAATTTCTTCCTGATTTCAATGACTAACAGGTCTATCATATATTTCTTATCCTTCTTAATGCATCTGAAAATAGCAATGAAAGTAACTTCAATCGTAATTACATCGCAAAATTATTTCGCATCTTTTTTGAGAAAATATGTAATGGACACGTCTGAAGCATTTCCATTTGAATTTCAAGTTATGATTCAGAAATGCATAATCTAAAGCAGAGTTTTTCAAACTTTTAATAGGACCCCATTTTTATGAACTAGAATGTTCCGCGGACCACCTTACTTCTTATCATCTACAAAAGTAATGCTTTATTATATGTACACCAGTATAATTCAAGTATAAAATTAATTTTATTTTATATTTTTGTGAAGTGATCAATTTTATAAAAGAAAAATTTTGTTCACTTTTAATGATTCAGAGTCATTCAGTCTTTGAATAACCTTTCATATTAGCTGAAAATTAAATAAATGTTGCTACACACATTAAGTGGATAAACAGCTTCTTTCACAGTTGTTCCATGTTTTGATGCATGCCGGCAAGCTTAAGTCAATCGGCACACACATCAAGCCGATTTCGGTACATCTTAATTGTGTTACTGTGGAGAGAGACATTAGGTTATTTCGAAGCAGGAGACATGAAAAATGAGCAATGCCCTCGCCAGGACCCGAACCACGAATCTCTCGAACACGCTCCGAGCGTGCTGACCACTATATCACGAAGGTATTCTACGAAGCTGGAAGAAATACCTTACGACTGATGAAATGTCTTTCTTACACAGATCAATAAAAATAATTGAATTATAATTTTTAAAGCAAAATTGTACAGTTCACTATATTCCATTTTAACTAGCAATGGAGTTCAGAACTTATCATACCTTCTGCTTGGAGTTTCATTTCAAATCCATTATCCTTTGGCAGTTAATTAAACGTTCTCTTTCATTCAAAGAAAATGTTTGATTTTCAGTATTGTAATAAAAAGGATCATAGGCCGATAAAAATTCTTATAATTCGATATGTCATCAGCAAGAAATGATGTAAAATCTTTGTTAATTTCGTATACAAATAATAGACTTCTTATCTTAATATTGAAAGACCTCTTAAGCAACTTACCCCGTAACAGCCAGCAAACTTAACAATGCAAACGAATCTATATCATCATAAAGTAATGAAAATATTCTGCTGTTCAAAGGTTTGCTTTAATGAAGTTAATTACCTTACTATAGTGTGCAGATTAATTGGGACAATACATCTTTTTTCCAGAATTTTAAGTTTGGTACCTAGCAAGCACCACCAGGTCCTTCAAAGCAGTTTTATCCGTCTTTATGTCATCTGGATATGTGTATTCGACCACTGAGAACTGGTTTAAGCAATAAATTAGGATTATTGTACCATTTTTACGCTTGTTTCTGTGAGAAGAGGAAGTACACGTTTGCATACTTTTGTAATACTTTTGAAAACAAATATTTTTTTGGGTAGTTTTCATTGCAGATGGCCCTAGAAGTCTAGTTCCTGTTGATGGAATGATGAATTTATCGAAGCATAAGGAAATTTTAAACTGCAGGGTTCTGCCCTACATTTTTAAATTGACATTTCAACATGACTTCTTGAAAGCTTTGCAGGAGCATTTCAACATGAATTGTTTCCATGCCACAGTTAGAAATCTATCAGAATGTTCATGTTGGAAATTAGACAACATTGTGATAGACTGGACTGGAAATTCACCAGACTTAAATCAGATCGAAAACGAATGCATTCTTAAGGAACATCTTATCAATATGAAGTGTTCGACAAAAAGCGCATGATTAAGAACTCTATAAAAGTATGACAATGAAGTGAAAATATATACAAGACTAGTGATTCCAATACCTAACCAAATGTGGTGGTCATTTCTGCTGAAAAAGGATATATATGCTATTAATTACTTTTGTACAAAGTAAAAAGGAAGTATTGTAATCGCGAAAAATTTCGGGTATCATATTTCAACGAAACTATCTATGTTGACCGCTGTCGAATGCAATTAACGATGTTTTTGAGTGACATTCGTACGTAAGAACAGAATAAAGAACTCGTTTTCTCCCAAAAAAGTTATAAAACTGATTTAAAATGGATTCTGAAGAGATTTTTTCGTGGCATCTGTGCGTACGTACGTATGTATGTGTGTATTTCGCATAACTCAAAAACGAGTAGCCTAAGAACGTTTAAATATTGTATGTAGGCCTGCTATGACAACTAGATCTGGACTTCTATTTTAATTGCAATCGGCCGCACCAAATGTATATAAATTTATGTATATACATAAATACACTTTGTTACTCGAGTCGGTGAGCTCAGTTTTTTTATTCTGATATGTTGGTAAATTGTGCATTTTTTGCCGTAAAAATGATTGAATTATGTTGTTCTTATCTTTCGGTTAAGGTTTTTATGCCTTTAGTAAATCTGGATGCAAGATTTGTAGAGTTATCAGCAATTTAAAAGTTGTTCAAGGGCAGCTAAGCCTATCACTTTTCTCATGGCGGACATATTTGTTTACATTTGAAACTTACCAGAATAGTGGATTTGTTGCTGAGCTAGAGAAACTAAGCTACGCAACAACAAAGATAATGCGTTCTTTTATTATTGCGAATTAAATCATGCTTAATGCATTCCGGAATTTATTGGAGGAAATAAGTGTTCGAGATTTACTTCGGAAGTTTTAATAGACATATTGTCTTCTAAAACAGTTTTTAATTTTGATAAGATACCTCTGGCCGCGTAGTTATTTCAGTTATTATTCGTTAATAGACCATCAATGTTTCATTATTATTATTATTGTTTAATAGACTATTAATGTTTCAATATTGCATAGATCATAGTCAAGCTCTTTTTAACAAGCACGTAATATGCCGCAAAGAGCAGAAATTCGCTGCAAAATGTCGAGGATATGTTTTTAGAAAACAAAGCGCTAACCAGAAAAACCTGAAAGTGACCTTAGGACATACAGTAGATAGGATAAGGGAATATGCGGAAAACTATGTGAGATTAAATTTTGTTTTGAATTTTTTTCAAGCGTGTAATAGGCTCTCAACTCATTTTTATGGGCAACAATTATCTATAAAGATCATACCAGCTAGGGATAAACTGGTGGATAATATTTTGGAAAGTATAGATAATAACTGGATGCATTATCCAGCCAGATCTCCACACCTAAACCTAATAAAACATATATGGGACGGTCTTGCCAGACCAATACATCTTGTATTTCCTCTCCCCCAGCTCTCCAGAAACTGGAAAACAATTTTGCTGTAGAAATGGGATAGATTGCAACATCAACAAGTGTAAGTGGGGCGGGATACCAGACGCTCACCATTGGTGAACGGGTGTAGTCCCGCCGCACAAGCGGTAAACCTTCGCCCCAGTTTTAATGGAGAACCCTCCGGAGAACTGTCCGAGTGTCTCCCACCTCTCTTTCTCTCTCGTAACTTTCGGCTCGCCGTATTATTTTAGTGACCTCATACAGCACAGACATTACATACGTACAAATACCCATGACTGCTCTAGGATTCAAACCTGAACCCAATGTTACAGTAACCAGAAGCAGTATCCACTATACCGAACAGGGTGGCGATAACATTCATTCAAACATACCTTCATACTGGAAACTGCTCATTTCCAGTATGAAGCGTCCTAGTTTCTTCGATCTTGTAATCTTTGTTTTAACCCTTCTTGCGCCGACGAGAGTTACATATGATCGTGCATGTGTTCCATGACTACAGCGCAGATTATGTTTTCTGTTTTATCAACATACTTCCATATCAGATGTCACTTAAATCTGACGATTAATTCTAGAGATAACCAACAACGTATGAAATTTCTCTTAACTTTGAACACCAATGCACCGAAAATACGTGATTATTAAAAGAATTGTCTTGCTGTCTAATCTTCTAAAAATTGTTTTAAAATTTAAACCCTTGCTGCGAGAAAGCCAAAAATCATTTACAATGATCCGATTACAAAAATAATTTCACTCGTCTGCCCGAACCTTTTATAACTATGAACTACGTTTAACAGAAGCATGTTTAGTGTATCTAATGCTGAAATAATGAGAACTAGAACTGACAGAAAATGGTAGTACCGGTAACAAAAGGTTTAGCATTGCAACATTTCCAGCGACCTTAATATCATTTTGATCATAGATAATACCTTCAGACGGAATAAAACTAGCAGAATTCATTTGGCATGCGGTTTACTTTTAACTCAAAGTTCCGGCAAAGTCTTCAACGGAAAATATTCGAAACTTTTTTCTTTCAAGCAAGTGGAAAACCAGAAATTGCCTGTAAAACTGCAGACAAATAATCATTATCCATAGTAACATAGCCACTGTTATATTTTGAATTATTTTATTTTGCAGACTTGAGGAAATGATACGTATCAAATAAACCACGAAAGCATTCTAGTTCTCTGTCTACTTAAATTACTTTGCGCTAGTACTGGTATCATAGAATGTTGCTGAAAGGGGCTTATAGGCTTTTAAATATAGATTTTTCCCAGTTATAAATTGCGAAATTATTTACTATAAGGTGATTATAGAAACCATATCTTGACATTAAGGAACAAAATGTTCCATAAAACTAATTCTTTATAGAATCCATTTAAAATAAAATGTACCAAAATATTTATTTTATAGTAATTGATTAAAAACAAAATGCTTGTTACTTATTATGTATATATTTAAAGGAAATGTTTAATAAGGAATTTATTGACTTGCATCTATTCCCGTGCTTATAAAACCGAATAAAATAAAAATGTCTTTTCAGAAAATTTAGAGTGAAGCCCCTGAAACAACAGCTGTTATTTTGTCATGTAGTAGTTTTGTCTTTTGCAAAACTGTGTTTTTTATTATTTGTCGATGTCAGACTTGCTTTGGGCCAAAACTGCTTTTTAAACTCATGTCAGTGAAATTTTCAAGCGAAAACATGGAAAATTTTATTTTGATTATTGAAAGGAAAAATAACAATTGAATCTTATTCCTATACAAACGAAAGCCTGCCAGTGAGCAAGTTGTAATGGTAGTTCACCCAGGTTCACGAAGAAGAGAGGACTGACTGCTTGGATCTTTTTCGTTGTTTTCTACATATGTAGTGTGAATTCGAGCGAATTCCTTGTAGAACGTCCTTCACTAAGACAGCGCTCCACTTAAGCAGGTTTCCCCCACATACTTTGCTTTACCCTAACAATCTCACTCAGCTTATACAACCATTAGAATTTTTTTTGACAAATCTTTCGCCATCAGTAGAATCGTGACTGCTTTCAACAAATTCTGTTCCTTAATAATTTTGTAATTGGAAATATAGGATAATTTTTAAAGAAATAATAAAATCGTTACCCTATTGGATCAACCAGATTACTGTTATCAGTTTTCTGGTACAGTGCTTTTTATGCGAATATTCAGTCCGACAAAATCCCATTTATGTGGTCCCGGTTAATCAACATAAAGCGAACAAAATGCTGATCGAATAACTAGATAGTAACTACCACTGATAACTAAACATAGCTTATTAAAAGAGACACCCGCTGAATAATATAGTCATCTGGCTGTAAATACGGCTATATAAAAGAGCGACATATTTACCGAGCACTGAAGTAGGTATAAAAGTTTCATTTTGCTAACAGTAATAAGTATTTTTCATTAGAAAATAAAAGTAGGTTCGTTATTACCATACGTATTAAGTCTTCATAGCAGAAAAGAAAACTATTTTGATGGAAAAGTTCTCTTGCAAATTTCAACGAACAAAGTAATCTTTGGAATGCGAAGGCAAGTAATCAGTTAATGAGAAAACCCTTTGTTAATGCGGTTTCTTTTATTCTACTATTCTTTCAGTGCCGAAACAACAGATTTTCCGTGCTGGCATCTTTGCTTTTACTCTAACGTGCACGCTAGATCAAAACTTAATCTGCTGACCTAACCAGTACAAATAATTAAGAATAATGACTCCTCCAAAAATAACGTGAGCGTATAGGTTGTTAGAATAAACTGCTATAGTGCGTAGATTTTGATGTACTTATAACTGTAACATACCTGATAAATTATGACTACTGCATTTTTAAGGCTTTAATATAATTATTTAAAACTAGCGGAAGTACCCGATGCTAGTTAAGATTGAGAGTAATGCATCCAACAACACAAAGAATGATACCACTGTAATCCTTCTCTAGTAACGATGCAAAAATTATGATTTATAGTCGTACATTTTTTAGTCTTAGGCGATATGGAACCCACATAAAAAATTTCGGTAGAAAAATAAGCTAATTCTTTCTCATTATATCAGCAACAATGGCATGCAGTTTTTAATGATTTTCGTCATTCTAATCAAATGGTCGTGAAAGCTGAAGGTCCATCCAATATTTCACCTATATATAATTTTAGTAGACTAAATGTCGCAAACAAATTATCATAATTGATCAGAAATCAAACACACAAACAGGCATTTTTTTATATGTATACATTTTGTAAAATTTGCAAATTTCTGATTAACAAACTCTGCGATTTGAAAGCGAGCAGTAGCGACACTTTTCGAAATAAAGCATTTTTATCTCCGCGCGACACTGTTGACACTCGGAAAACTATGTGCGAAAATTAGCGCTTTCAGAGTTTTTACTTAATACTTCGGCTGATTAAAGTGGTACGAAGAAGGGAACAGTCGAAATGGCTTCCGACGAATTTTTGGAATCGGGAATAATGTATTTAATATTTCACAATGCTATTTTTATTTCATCTTAAAACTTGCAAATTTTCTATTAACAAACTTCACGATGTGAAAGCCAGCGGTAGAAACGCTTCTCAAAATAAAGCAATTTTCATCCCCAGCTTGCGAGATTGTTGTCACTCGGAAAAATGAGGGCAAGAATTTTCGTTTTTCCGAGTTTTTAATTAATATCTCTGATTTTAGTTAATGATTTGCTGAAAAGTTGACCTCGAACTTTTCCATAATCTCGAAAAGAATTGTAAAAAGTTTGGTGACGATAGCTATAGTAGTAACTGAGTTATTAGATGACAAACAAACAGATTTTCTTCTTTATATATATAGACTAGCGGAAGTACCCGATGCCGGTTAAGTTAGATTGAGAGTAATGTACCTAACAACAGAGAGAACGATGCCGCTGTAATACTTCTCTAATAACGATGCGAAAGATATGATTCATAGTCATACATTTTTCAGTCTGATGCGATTGGAACCAACTTAAAGATTTCGATAGAAACAAAAGAGTTCTCCCTCCTTATATCAGCAACAATGGCAAGCAGTTTTTAATGATTTTCGTCTTTCTAATCAAATGTCGCAAGCTCAAATTCCATCCAATAATTCACATATATTCAATTTTAGTTGATTAAATGTGGCAAAACAATTATCATAATTGAAATAAATCAATAACGCGAACAAGCAAACAAACAGACATTCTTCTTTATATATATATAGATTTTGTGAAACTTACAAATTTTTTATTAACACTACGATTTGAAAGCGAACACTTTTCGAAATAAGGCATTTTTATATCCAACACGCGAGACTGTTGCTACTCGGAAAAATGAGTGCGAAAAATAGTGTTTTCAGAGTTTTTAATTAATATCTCGGCTGATAAAGTCGTACGAAGTTGGGAATAGTCGAAATGGCTTCCCAAGAATTTTTGGAATCGGGAATAATTATTTAATGTTTGGCAGTTTATTTCATCGTAAAACTTGGAAATTTTTTACTAAAAAACTCTACGATTTGAAAGAGAGCATAGGCAACGCTTCTGAAAATAAAGCAGATCTCCAGCTTGCGAGACTTTTGCCACTTGGAAAAATGAGGGTTAAAATTATCATTTTTCCGAGTGTAAAGTCCTACTGTCTATCTGTTGGGTAGAATCTTTAGAAATAGTGATTGCACCGAAGAAGCGTTAAAACTGCCCATTATTAAACTCTTTAAATTATTTAGGAATGCGTCATTTTCACGCTAACATGCTACACCTCTGCTTGGGCGGTAAATGAAACAGTAGAATCAAGCTCAAAATTAGAAATATTCACAAGTAGTAGAATTAAACTACAGGACTCATACAATCCTGTATCCTACAGCGCGTAAATGAGTCTAGTGGGAGCAAGATAATAGTTATAACTGCTCAGCGGAACCTAGCGTATAAGTGCGCACAGAGATTTTCCAGACTCTGTCTAACTTTCCTCACTGGAATGTCGATATTTAAACTTTTTCTCCCACTGGTAGAATTTGCATTTCTTAGGCGCGCTACCGAATTTAAATATTCTGGCACTGACAATTAGGGGAATGAAGGCTTACAGGAAAGTAACTTAAAATTAAATTTAACTGATTATTTAAAATAAATATAAATTCCTACACGAGTTTTTAATTAATATCTCTGATTTTAGCTAATTTGTTTTCGAAACAATTGAACGTCGACTTTTTCTAGAACCCAGAAAAGAATTGTAGAAAATTTCGTGACTATAGTTATAAGTTATTAGAAGACAAACAAACAGACTTTCTTCTTTATATATACAGTTAGATAATTTGGAATGAAGATGGTTCTTTAATAATAATAACTTCTAATAGAATGTATACTTTCATAGAATATCAATATTTGAATGTAGAATAAGTATGACTCGGCTCCCTTATTTTAATTAATTGTTATTTCATTAAGGAGAATGTGTACATAACAGTTAATTGTATTTCAAATTAAATTGAAAATATTATTTAGTAATATAGGTTACAAAAGCGCCTTATCATTTCATAATTGTACTTATTTTACACTGTATTCGACAGATTTCAGAGATGTTTATTTTAAGGTGAACTGAATTTCACAAAAATTCATTTTAATAAAGAAATTGTGTTGTTCATTGCATTATCAAGTATATTCTGTTCACAGTGTCATGAAATGAAACGTACGGACGCTTCTCGTGAGACATCATGGGTGGAATATTAATATTCCTTTGTGTGTAGGTTTCTGTGTGTAGCTACACTAAAGTTACAATTGCCAAGAATTTATGCAGTTGGAATGAGGTCTAGATAAACAGACAAATCAGCTCGAAAATGTAAGTTAACTTTTCTATCTTCGCTAATCACAACACCATGAAGTGTTTCATATAAATCAGAAAGACATATTTTTCCACAGATTTTAGAAGCTTCAGATTATGTAAATCGTAAAACTGTCTAAGAATGAAGACAGAACGATCCACTATGCAGGACAATTAGTTTGTAATCTCTACGTTTGTGAGATGCACGCATTTCGATGAATTGCGTGATCACACGATTTCTGGAAACAACTTTAATGGAAGTTGATTATTTTGGAGCATGTTAGGGCAGTTGCAACATTTTAAAGTAATTACTCAAATCTGTAATGACTCGACAAAAATAGAATTATGTGTAACAACTACGTGTACTTTTCTTGCTGTTACAATGCGTACACTATAACATGAATATCTGCAAGTCATATTGAAAATTTAGTCCATTTATTAATTAATCACAAACACATAAGCTGCCCAGACGGGAAACTAGTTAGCGACGCTCACTGTCGTACAGAAAGGCCCGGGTTCGAGTTCCGGAGAAGGCATAGATGTTTGTTAGTGTCTTTGCGACATGGGGGCACACAAAATATGCGGCTAGCCGAAAGTTCTTTCGAGAGCAAAATCGGATTATCACCTGCGTGGTGCTGAAGGCTCCGGCCAACGGCAGACGCAATCCAGTACTGCTTGCCACGATAATGTTTTGATTCATACAAGTGCGATTAGTAGCAACAACAAGAAATGCGTGTTGTTTCTTTGCGTAAAAGGACTGATATTATGATCGATGATTGTTCTCCATATGAAACAAACAGCAGAAACGCATCCATTAATCCCTTGAACGGCTAGAAAAGGAAATGTTATCCTCCGTTAGTTCGCCTCCTGTTTAACGCTTTGATCATTAAAAAAATCTTAATTTTCAGTCATTTAATCAAACGCGGTATTACCATTCGGGGACTGTCGAGTCCTATTATGTAACGCCATGACATCTATTCAACAATTCGACGGTTTTAGTTAGTTTCCCTTAATATATGCAAAGGAATTTCTTTGTTCGATTCTAAAGTGAACTCAGGTCAAAGTATAAAATCAAATAAATTTAAATTGAAGAACTATCTGGAATAATGGATGAATGAACACGAATAAATTATACACACAAATGAACTTCAGTTGTTACTTTAAACGAGATAGGATTTCTGCTCAAATAAATTATATAATATGAAGAAATTTCTAGAACTGACAAAATGACTTAAATTATGGTAGCTCCGCCTTTCAAAACTTGAATTACTTCATCCTCATCCTAAGACGAAGCGATTCAATTACTCAAGCTTATTTCCTAAATTAACATTTTAAAAGTAACACCAACAGCTTAACTGAATGAATGCCAGGTTTTAAGCATTAGTCTGCTAAAAGCCGCTATACATTCATTACACTCTGTAGTAGCCTATGGCTACGGTATAAATTCGTAATCTAGGTAAATAAATAACGATCTCAGTTTTACAACTTTGTTTAAACTATTCGCAATTTCTGAGCAATTATCAAGTGCAAAGAATTAGAAGTGAGCGGATTTTAACTGAAAGAGTTTTAATTAACAAGTGTAGAAACAAATTTTACAGTGTAACGTTCCCTATGTTACTGTTTCGCTTAAGTATCAAACACTGAAAATTATTCAGTAAACTTTGAAATGCAGTCAAATTTAAAAAAGAGAATTCTAAATAATTTAAATGCATTTTAAAAGTAAAATTATATTTTTTCAAAAATGTTATAAGGTTTATTTGATTTAAACATATATATTTTTTTACTTACAAAAAAATCAGTTCCTTGCTCCTACTGATTCATCTGCTTCCAGCAGAATGTGAAAATGAGAGGAGGTTTACACAGAGTAAGTATCTAAACAAAGGAAAATTCAACATTGGAGAAACCCTAAAGAACATTGGAGAAACCTGGTCTGCTTGTAGTCAAACTCAACGGAAACCTCAGAGCTACTGAGTTTTCCTTTCGATTGTTGTTTAACAGATAATTAATTCTTGAAACTTGCTAGTTTCACGAACTAGTTGCTAGTTTTTAAGACATAATTTAACGTTTTTTGTATATAATTTGAATCTTGATATTGTCTGTGGTTTAAGAAACAGCGAAAGTAAAAGTAAATTTGTATTAATATTCATTTTACTAGTAACCCACAATAAGCTTTATTCGTTTCATTACTTTTACAATTATCTTCATTTAAAATTATGAGACTGTAGATTAACAC
>KK113183.1:107390-132592 GCA_000611955.2 Stegodyphus mimosarum
ACAGCCTCCAGTCTCGACTGGTGGCTAGTTTAAGCAAATTTAAGTTTAGTGTTATAACTTTTATGTTTCATAAAGTCACTTTTCTATGCAAAAATAATGATAAAATGTTCTTCAACTTTCTATTTGCGTTATTTAAATTCTCCCAAATGCGCCTTAACAGCATTTTGTTAATAAGCATTTCGAAATTAAACCTATCCAGATTAGACAACAAACATAGTTATTTCAAATTAAATTTCTTGTAAATAAGTGTTTTGTCTTCTTTTTATGAAACCATATAAGCAGATAAGAACACATCATTAGTTTTAAATCTGCATAAATGGAAACGTAAGATAATGCTACCAGTTTTGCAATGATTCCCTATTTCAGTTCTTTGGTTAGCTGCTCGTAACCCGTTGTATCAGATGGAAATGTTAATACTTCAAAGCTTAAGCCATTAAGTCTGCGTCATCTATTTCAAATAATATCTCCGAATGCTTACCGAAGAATTTTTTTCCTTGATTTTCATGCCAGTGTAATTCATTTTAGTCAGTTGAGATCCTATTTATAAACGTATACTGACTAATATAGCCAAGATGAGGAAATAGTCGATGAGTCATTAGGTTTACGATGCTGTACAAGTAAAAAATGTGCAATGCCGTCGCCGGGATTCGAACATCGGACCTCCCGATTGCTAGCCGAATGTGTTATCCAGTTTTACCACGAAAGGACGTGGAAAGGGGGGAGATAATATCTTATATACTTCCACTTTGAAAGGGCGACTGGAGGTCAAGCAACCCAAGTGACAAATCCTTGTGGCTACGAATTATCGACCACCGCCGTTTAATTCGGGCGCCACTCATAGAATCAATTAGATTTTTTTCGATATTAGGAAGTTGAAGAAATTCATAATGTTTACGCCGAGATTCGAATTCTGGACCTCCCTATTGCGCATTGTGTTGCTTCCAGTTAAACCAGAAAGGGACACAGAAAGAAGAAAGAGAAAGTGCAATGTAGTGATCATCTGTCATATTCGGAAAAGGCTGCTAAATTCTTATAATGAAATAATGTCTCGGAATTCTGTGAAATTTCATATTGGAACAAATACATTACCCAGCACTACCTATATATATATATATATATATCAAACAGTTCAGTTACAATAAAATCTCGAAAAAATATGAAACTACCTTCTCAAAGCATAGCAACGAAACATCAGGATATGGAGCGGAAGCCAAAAATATATATTTTCCTGTTGATTCACTGCAATTTATTTGGCTCATGAAATTATGTAATCAGCAAAGGATGATTACAGAAACGTTTATACTTAAATGCCTGTTAAACGTATTAACAGTAATAGGTTTTGTTTCACTAAGATGTGAGAAATAAGATTCTTCATCGAAATTCTGCATTTCTAGGGGCTTCCCAAGCCACTATATGTTGATGTTTGAGATCTTTGGGAAGCCACCATCGGTTCAGGGATCTATATGTTTCATATACTAATATCACTATGAACGTAACATCAAGAAATTAATCTTTCAGAGTTTTACTTCATAAGAAATACTGCTGGACCTTAAAAACCGAATCCGGATTCTCAAATGCCCATCCTAAGGCCAGACAAAATTAAAATACCTTTAGTTTACTTGAGGAGTGCTGGAAAAATGCGCCATCTATTCTTTAAACTAATCACATTGATCTGCTTTTAAAGAAAATTACTTTCATATGTATAACTTCAAGATACAAAAGAAGCTGCTTTTGATATATATCTTTTAGTTTATGCGAAATAAAAGCTTAGCAGAAAGGACTAGTGCTATGTAACTACCAAAGACAGTTGCCAAAATATTTTCAAATTTTTGTTTGCAATTTTAATTGTAGTTTGCCAATTTCATTTGGATTCATTAATAGTTTTCTTAAACTGTTTAGGAGTTTCTGCCATGATGTGGCTTTTGTAAATATACTCTCAAACTATAAGGTATTTTCTCCCTTCTTTCTGCATGACTTCGTGGTGTAATCGTCAGCACACGGCATATATTTGAGAGGTCCAAGGTTCGAGACCTGGCGAGAGCATTGCTCATTTCTTACATCTCTATGCATCAAAAATCCTAATGTATGTACATAACCACCAACAGTTACATAAGTGTAGAAAATTTTGCACCGAATGGAAGAATTGTTATTCATAAAATTTAGCAAATTAAAGCGCCTCCTTTTAAAACATATTTGTGTATAGAATAAACAGTGTTATTTTAAGTGTGCATATCAGTTAAGTACAAATATAATGGCATTCTTTTAATAAAAATGAAGTTACGAACCCTAAAGTTGCGTTAATATGTCTTAATTTTCTTAAATCTCTAAAAATAACTCACGATAATCTTTTTTTCGTTTTAAATGAGTGTCAAATAATTCATATGTGATTCTTCCTACCTGAGAGTTAGTGGGCTTGGGTGTTTTAGAAGCGAAAATGTTACCTGAAAACTTTTTAACCATCAAAGATAAGAAGATTTGAGCTTAGTAAACAATGTGATATTTTAAAGATTTTCAGATTACTGTGGAAAATTGGGTTTAAAAAGCAAAACAGGTTAATGAAAGATAAACAAATGACAGTTCACGAAATGTTTACTTTGTAAAGAAGACCAAAACTTTTACATGGTTTGAATTTAAGGCGTTATTCACGAGCTATTGTCTGCCATTTTATTAAGGTGACTAAGAGTTAAGCTTATGCTGATTTTTTCCATTTTGCCGTGTTTCGTCGCACATTTGCTTAGTCCAGGAGTTCATGCAGGTTTTGAATGGCAAGTAGCGCAGATTAAAAGGAGTAGAATTGTAACCAATATGATTTGCAGTAGAAACTTAGCCATTGACAAGCAAGTAGCTGTAGTTCTTTAAAAAAAATTCTCTCATCAAAACAGATGGAAATACCTGGCTTTAGCACAGTTGGTAAGTAATTAATATTAATTGAGCTTTGTCTGCCCGATAAATTAGTGTGGTAGCTTTGCGTTTGTTGGAAATGTACCCAGTCAGTGTGTTGCAAGTTCCAGCAAGCGTTTGTGTCAAGAGGACCTTAATTTTATACTGTATTATTTTACTTAATTAATTAATTAATTTTATATTGTATTTTTATTGTTAAATTCACCAACAGTGAAAAGAATAAAGTCAATTTTTACATTTCATGTTATAGCATGTATCCAGAGTTAGAATTTAGTAAAAGCGACGATTTGCCAATACATAGTAGCTTTTAATGTTGAGAAGAGCAGAAGCAGTTAATTACATAATAAGACAATCTTAAACATTATAACTGAATCTGGGCAGCAACATCGAAAGATTTGTGATGTTATTGGAATGAATTCTGTATTGATATTTGATTTATCAATAAGTGCACTTCATACTTCCTTTCTGTTTCAAAACAAAACTTAGTCAACCATGCGTTATATTGATAGAAAAGATTCCTACAATTCTAATAAATCTGCTTCACTCTGCTGTCATTGTGAAAAAACGAATTCGCTTCACGGTGATAGGAAACAAAATTAGGCGTCTTCGTTCCTCCATGGCTCTGTTGACATTTAATCCCAGAGTATCCTGTACTTGTGAATAATGGCCTTATCGATGACGCATGGTAACTGGCAGTGAACTTAAGAAAAGGTTTACCCTGAGATGACACTCTATAAGGTTAAACGGTTAAACCGCTGAGCTGGCTTCCTCCTCGGATATAGCTATGTGTACCCATACGGAATGGAGTGCTAACCCAGCAGGGAGATTCCGGAGTGGACCATCCCACGAGAACACAACTCCGCGGAGACGGCAAATTTGTTGGTCTATTCATATCAATAAGGATATACTTGAGCACGGCTACAGGGCCCTTGAGGAGTTGCTAGCATTCTATTGTCATACTGCAAAATTTGGTAATAGGGAATTATATATGAATATGGAAATATTTACACTGTTGTTGCAGTACATATGATTAAGTGTTACAAGTGCGTAGATTTACATGGAATTACAAAGTGGATAATAGCATTCATAAATTCAAACAATACATACAGTAATGCTAGTGGTTACCACCAATAGGGTACAGAGAGAGCACTGCAGGAGCTTTACAAGTATGCATTAATTGAGAGTTATGTACTGTCTGTGCTTGTCCGTGTGCTAGTGCATGCTTCCATTTAATGGTGATGCATTACTATGTAGTTACCAGTTAACAGTCAGATGTAGGTAGCCGTGCAGAGCTGATGTTCCTAGCTAGTAAGGTTTGATGAGTCAAAGTTAACCATAGTAACCGAGATGCTGTATGCCCAGTCAACAAATGTCTGCTGGTGTGTATACACTGATCCCCAGAGGCTTACCAAGTGGACCACTATGTTCGTTACTGTATATTTGCACTCCTGTTGTTTGGCTCTGCCCTGTACATTACGCATTCATCTATTACAGCCTTGATCTTTAACTGATCTTTCCTAAGTCTCTTTGTAGTCTGGAACCATTGGGACCAGTAATTATCATTAGGCTTTTTGAGCCTGTACTGGGCTCTGAGGTTGCATGAAAAGAAGGGATGGTCAGGGTCACCTACTTAACTGCATTCGCAGGTGTCATTGTCTATGAATCCAAAGCGAAACTTGTACGTGAGGGATGGGCCGTGTCCCGTTAAAAATTGAGTCATAAAATATGTGTAGGACTGTGTTTTGGTCTTGACTTTTGAGATAAACTTATAGACCCGACGACCCGTGGTGCCCTGATCAAATCTCTGTTGCCACTGAGACAGTAATTGTTCTTGCGTCTGTCTTTTGATGAAAGAGATCGGCTTTAGTGTGCCTTCCTCATTGACGTCAGAGAAGTTGGCTGCCTCCTTTGCCGCAGCATCAGCCAGCTCGTTGCCCGACATACCAGTATGAGCCAACACCCAGCTGAGACTTAGGGCATGCTCCTGGTCGCATTGCAATAGTTGCCGCCTAATTTCTTGTACTAGCGGGCTACGTGATCTCTCGTTAGCTATGGCGTCTAGACTGGAGGCCGAGTCACAGTAGATCTGTGTGGAAGCTCCTTCAACTTCTGTGCTATACTTCAGAGCAGCACTGATGGCCAGCAGTTCAGCCTGATATACGGAGTTGTGGTGTGCCAGTCTTCTTTTCCATACATGCATCACTTCCCCGTCTGAGACGTGGAAGAATGCGCAGCCGGTTCCTGCCGATGTCTTAGATCCATCAATGAAGAGACCGGTGAGCTGTATGTCTTAGAGTGCTCTTGAAATAGTGAAAAGTGTCAAAGTTGTTTTCCGCAGGGTGACAAGGTATAACTGACCTATGCTCTTCACATTCTTCATGGTTGTAAGTATGACCCCATAACGCGTGTTGTCGTCGCAGCCTTGTGACCTTTCCTATTGTAGCTTCACAATCTATGACCAAATCGAGTGGTGATGTACCCGCAAGTACTTGTAGGGCTGTTGTGGAGGAAGTTTTATAAGCTTTGCAAATCATTAGCAGTTGTTGTGGCCGTATGGTTATAAGTTTGCGTCGCATGCTGGTGTGAAGACGTGTACCCCATGCTAATGCGCCGTAGGCCACAATCTCCTCAGTTACCGTTTTGTACCAAATGCGATGAAATTCAGGAGACAGGCCCCATCTTATAGCTGTCATAGCATTGGTTAGGCTATTCATGCGTTGCTTTAACATCATGATGTGCGGTAACCAGGAAAGTCTCTGATCTAAGAACTCTCCAAGATACTTCAGCTCCGTAACACATTTCTATTTCCGAGTAACTTGAGGCTGGGGTTTCGCCGCAGTGGAGTTCTAACAGCGTGCAGGAGTACGAGGTAACAAGTAAGTGAAAAGAGAATGGAGATTACAAAAGTTTCTTATTAATTTCCGACACTAATGCCAAATGTATAGAACTGAGTGCTGAGAAGAATCCAGCCGCAGAACCTATTACTAATATAATGCGTACAATACACAGAATAATTGCATATACAGAAATATAACCCAAAAGAAAATAAAGAGGTAAGGAAACATGTACAATAGATGGCTATCAGTAAATAAACATATACATTAATTGGCAGGAAAATGAAATTACGTAAATATATAATAATAATAATAATAATAATAATAATAATAATAATATAATGTAATGAATAAGAAAATAAAAGTTAAGATAAGTGAAGTACTAGAACAGTGTTAAATTATGAGTATATTAAAGGCTGGCTAAGTACCGTACGACAAAGTCCAGAATGTAAACAAAAGCACGTGCAAGAGCTTCTGTCAACCGCGCTCTACTATGCGAGCGCAAGAACAAGGTCACACAGGAAGAATACAATTAAAACTTAACGCGCTCAGTCACTAATTAAGCTAGCTGGACAAATGATACACTAAAATAAAGATAATATAAAGACCCATCTTATAGTTGAAGAATGGTATCGATATTCCCACTTGGATCAGAGATATGGGCAATTTAATCCAAAAGAAAGGTACTTTTACGTCGCGTAATAAAAACACTATATTAAATGGCACAATCACTTCACAAGCAAAGCACTGATATCGAGGAAGAGATCAAATATTTAATTTTCCAATGCTACTAGGATTGAAATCGGATGCCTGTAAGTTCGGGAGAAATCTTAATAGATGCAAACACCACAAATCGGCACTTCACGAGGATCAAGGAATCCCTCAGTAATTGCCACAAGGTCGCGAAACGAACAATGTTTTCTGTACTAAAGAAGTGATTAATCGAGCACCAATGATCAGATTTGCACCTGATGTATATCAAATTACTCAGCTTTTGAAGATCTTTAAACTGATATAACTCATGTGTAAACTATATCAAATTAACCTAAAATAAAGAGACGAAACGCGAGCTCACGAAAGTACGTCGTCACACCACTGCGAAAATCCACGAACCGCGAAAAACACACTCTATAAGGTATTTCTCCCGCCTTCTTCCTATGCCTTGGTGGTGTAGTGGTCACTACGCTCCACGCGTACCCGAGAGGTCCGTGATTCGATCCCCGGCGAAGGCTTTGCTCATTTTTCATTCTTCTGCTTCCAAAAAAAACCCTAATGTCTCTACAACTGGCGCCCGAACTAAAAAGGTGCTGGATGATGATTCTCCACCACCGAGATTTGGCGAGTGGGCCCGACAAACTCCACTCGCCCTTTAAAAGGGAGAGTATATAAGGTATTTGTCCCGTCTTCTTCGCATGCCTTCGTGGTGTAGTGGTTAGCACTTTAGGCGCGTATTCCAGAGGTCCGTGGTCCGCGGCTCGATTCCCGGCGAAGGCGCTGCTCATTTTTTAAGTCTCCTGCTTCGAAATAACATAATTTCTCTACAACTTTATTGATTTCGTTTCGACATTTAATTTGTTCATAATCTGAGAGGTTTCGTCCTTAACAACTTTGAAATAGAGTTTAAGCTCGAAATTTTAAAATATAAAGAAAACTATGGACTGACTTCGCCCCTTGTTTAAAGGTGAGATTCCTATACGTTCTTCTCGAACTATAGATCGAATAAATAACTTGGGATTACCATTTCACTCACAGACAATTTATAATATTCCTCTTATTCATTCTTATCTTTTTCGGGAATAATTGTTTTCCAATGGTCTCCTTTCAGTCCTTTGATAACTGAATTGTTATACGCATGATTCAAAGAAATATTTGTAGGATTTCCCTTTATTACATTAACAGCGATCCCAGACAGTTCATATTAGATCGTCTTTGCTAAAGCGGACATGCAATTCTGAATAAAAGAATGTTAGGTGAAATTTAGAAATGTTAAAAAGGTTTAAGTCTGAAGCCAAATTGTCTGTTGCAGCAGCATGTGTAAAAGTAATATAAGGTAAGTTATTCTTTTTATCTAATTACTAGAAGGTACGTCTTATGTAAGTTATGTCTTAGTATCTAAGTACTAAAAATCGGCATGCGGAAATTTATTATGCAATAATTATCTGTCACCTGTCACTGAATATAAATCGACTAGAGGAAACATTGCTTTGATACAGCTAGGTTGTCGAGAAATAGCTATCATATTTGATGCTATTTCTATCATATGGCATCATACCATGCTTATTACAACTTCTTAACACTGATAGACCTATTAATCCATGGGCTTACGTCATCGTCTTGGTGCTCAGGCATAGATGGTAAAACCATACCCTAAGATAGAGACCCTAAGGTCATTTAAATGCCCTGAAGTCTACAGTTGCTCAGTCAAGAGTGATATTAGTTCGCTCTGCGATAAAGTGCGTATTTGCAATATGAGATGTGCTGTTCATTTTGTCGTCTGCTAGCCTATCAGTATCCGTGAACTGATAATACTTTATAGCGTAGGTAATTAAAATGCTAGAAATCCATACAGATGATATGAAAAACGGTTTTCGTCTAGTCTATATCCAACAGGGAAAACATTTATGGTACAAGTATCGAGCTCGAACAAACAATAATGCAACACTACCTCCTAAACTTGCTAGGCAAAGGCGATAAGATTTACTCTGAACAAAATAGATGTTTAACGTGGTACATCATCAAGAAAGTATTATTTGCTTTTTCAATTTAAGCATATGCGTAATCCAGAAATAACAGGATATTAAAGTATAAAAGAAAACATTTTTAATTATTAACAAACACGAAGAAGAATAAATGTTAAAGCTATTACAGTAGCAAGAATCGACATAAGTTGCGTAAATTTTCAGGATTACAATTTCAAAGTTAAATAGAATCATCTTCTTCAGCTAAAGGAACCTCAAATGACGAAGAAAAACATGTGCTGTGCTCACATGAAAAACGTAGGCAAAACATCTCAAAAAGCTCAAGCTAAAGAAAAGGGAACAAAGCCATTTATTGACAGAAAGTGAGCATTGCTATGAAATAATTCCTTTAAAAGCTGGCAATGAGATAATTAAGTAGACTTGAAAGATTTTTATGAATGTCAAATGCCTGCAGGAAATCTAATTCAACAACAAAAGATGTTTCTTGAGTAACTGTGGCTGCAGAAAAACGGAAAATATGACTTTCTGACCAGAAAATTTGGGCAACAGTGTACTTATGTATTTCTTACTTTAAGAAGGTTCTGTTTAATCTTTTAAACTATAATCTTGCAAATTTATACATTTTAAGCTGATTTTTGCCCTATTATTGTTAACATTATTTGTAATTATTTATAAAGTATGCTTAAATCTTCTTAATAAAGATTGATTATCCAATAAAAAATGTAAAAAATAATTGCATTTAGTTTATCAGCACTTCCTCTTAGATTTTTCCATGCACAGCGTTTTAATTATGGTCAAAGTAATATAAACGTAACGTAAATAATTCTGCATAAGGAGAAGGTAAAGTATTCTTGAATTATAGAAAGAAAAGACTACTATAGAAGAAAAAAAAACGGAAGTGGTATATTTCATAAAAATATAGAAGCGTTGAAGAATAGTGATATATTATCATTATCGGGAGACAGGTTTATGATATTTTCTCGTCAATGATTGAGCGCATGGGACGCGAAGTATGATGTGGATAAAAATAATAACATTGTAACGATGTTTTTAATTTTAAAAGGGCTTATATGACACAGTCTGAGGAAGAAGCCTTGACTCACCTAAAGGAAAGAAGAAATCCCAGTCCTAAAATTGGCTAAAATGCATGCGAAATAAATTTCAGAGAAAACGACAGTAGTTATTTTCTTTGATGAATCTGATTTTAATCTACAGTACATAGTTGATTGATAATACAACTTAAATACAATAAGGAACTCACATGTGACTGTATCCTGTCTGCATTTGAAGGTTTCAGTATTCCAAACAGTCTGCGATACTTAATATCCAGAAATTCCTCTTTGAATTTATATACTGAACTGTCAATGGTCAACTCTGAACAGATACTCAACTGCATAAATATTACCTTCTATTCAAGAGACATTTAATCACGTATCCCACTATTTTTGAAGACTATTCTGCTCCGCAAAACAAAGCTAAACCTGTAAGTAAGAAAGGTCATAATCAATATACACCTTTAACAATGCACTAGTTATTCTTATACTCATTTATAGATTTTTATATTGAAAAATAACTATAAGAATATATCATTTCTTCATTAGTAGCCGTCCATGTTTTAAGCCCTATATAAAAATTTCCGAACACGATAGATGAATATGTTTCCATTATTGGAAAAGAGGATATATAAAGTTAGAAAAGGAGAGTTGAAAAAATATTGGGCTCATTGACGTTGCTACTAAAAGCATTTATTTAAACCATTTACTCATCAATAGATCCAAACTCTAATTTTTATCTATGCCACAGTGTTGTGCAGATGAACGCGGCGTCATCGAATATGATGTCACCAAATGTTACCGCAGCACAGATTTTCACTTTTTCATCCTATGTATTGTGAGCACATCTTTTCTGAGATAGATTCACTGATTATTGCGTCTCTTATTTTTAAATACACAGCGATTTTAACTAATTCTGTCTAGAGCATTTTTCATTCATCCGTTAAACAATAAACGCATATGGTAGTTTACTAATCAAAAGTGCTCCTGCTTATTTTTTTTTTGTTTATTTATACCAGCTCGCAGTAGTTTTTACGAGCTTAGTTATTGTTTTCGTAATAAACGCAGAGGGCAGTATCATAAAATGCAATGTTTTCCCCACATAACCCTCCTAATGTTTATGTTTTTGCTGTCGAGTGTACCTTGAAGCTGACGCTTATAGTGATAATAGGACTTTGGAAATCTACAGTTGAAATATATGTCAGGTTATCCTGTTAATTTTGATGTTAGAAGAGTACAAAGCTGAGTAGTCTTTGCAAATTTTATAGGTGGTATATTATGGTCCAGTATTCTACATATGTAGTCATTTATCATCCGTGTGATCTGCTAAATGTTGAATTTCAAGAGATGTAAGAGCTTTAACTTCACCAAAGTCTGGAAAATAGCCATTTGGATTTGCTATATTATCTACATGGATTTAAAATGGTGGTGCATGGAGGTGCTTTTAGATCTTTTATAATATATTTTTATTTTTAATAAAATGCCTAACTTTTGATGCATTTAATTCGTAATATATCCAATGGAAACTTTGAAGAATATTCGCAGCATTACTGTAAACATTCGAAGATGTTTCTGCATTTATTATGCATTTTATATATATAATCATCTGGAATTTCTTGTATATTTTCACGAAGTACTAATTACTGTTTGTGTAAACATCATGATTGTCAAATAAATTTTACTTTTGAAAATTTCTTAATATAACGCCAATATCATGAATTCGATAGTGGAAAAGATTCCTTTATTTCCTAGTTGCCTTTAAAAACAGTCTACTCACTTCAGAACAAGAAATATTTCGAATTATTTTCTATTTTTAACATTTAAGTGAAAGTTGACTAATAAATACTAGCCAAAACTTTCATGAAGAAAATGTATATTATGTCCTCCGGATATTGAAAAGTAGTTATGCATATAAAGAGGAATTTACTTCACTCAAAGAAAATTTAAAAATTAAGTGATCTGAATGTTTAAAAATATTCTGAAAATTAATAAAAAGTCACGTACATTTTATTAACTGAAGGCTTTTATTAATGAAAATTATAAAAGGAGAAACACATTCTTCAGGAAGCAGTTTATAATAATAAGAAAACATTGAAATTTATTAAAAGAACTATTGCAAATGTACAACTTAATACTACATTACATGAAAAAGTTATTTACGTATAAACTCTATCAGATTAGAGCTTATTACGCATTTTTTTCAGAAAAAGAAAGTTTATTAAACAATAATTTAATTCTTATAGTAAATCTTTTAATTAAATTCTTAAAGGTCTTTCTAAATCTGCTTAAATGTTTATCAAATACGAGATGCAGAATAATTAAAGTGTCACCACAAAAATAAATAGAGATTTACTTCCCGCTATTACATTAACGTTTCTAAGAAAATAATCAAGGAACTGTTTTTAGCGTAAAATAAAAGCGTTATAGTCTCAGAATTAATAATTAAAGAAAATGTGAATATTTTTCAGCTGACGAAACTAAAATTTAAAAAAAAGATTTAATTTATGCATTTTTGCATTTTCTAAAAATATATGGAATTCCAAACAAAAGGAAATCAAAATGCTTTTATTGAGTCAATGGTAGTATTACTCATATATTAAACTTAGTAGTCTAAATGACTGTACACATAAACTGAGAAAATGTAGGAGTTCTATTTTTAAATAGTCAATCAGTATTGGCTGTAGTAATTTGTGTGTCTCAGTTAGATGATATTGTCCAAAAAGTCGAAATTGGCATCAGTCATTTATAGGATTGCCTTATATATTATCAGTTCTTTAAAAAGCGAACGCAGTTTCTACTTATCTGAAATAATAAAATGGAATTACAAGATCTTTCACTTACTGGAGCCTTTACATCTATTCGCTTCTAATTTTGCGAACTATAAACATTTGAAGGATACTGACAGAAAAATCCTACAACATAACACAATGTAATGGAAAAAGTGCAAACATTCGTGCACATAATTATGTGCGTTAAAAGCATAATAACCATTTCTACCTACTAAAATGTTTCGCAAAAGGAAATCACGAGACAGTCTTGTGGTTTGTTACAACGCATCGATTTAGAAGAAAACTATATAGTACAGTTTAGAAGATACCAGAAAAAAGCTGTCATTACAGGCAAACTAGAAATTTTAGAAGATGCTTGACGGCGCAATTAGAAAAGTTCAGCAAAATTTGTCGACACGCAACTACCACAGCTGAACACCCCAAAAACGTTTTAAGGGAAACGACTTTCATTATTTCTACTACCGTTGTTCAAAATGCCATTTCCTTGCATAAGGTATTTCTCTCATCTTCTTCGCATGCCTTCGTGGTGTAGTGGTCAGCACACTCCACGCGTAACCGAGAGGTCCGGGGTTCGACCCGGCGAAGGTGTTGCTAATTTCTCACGTTTCCTGTTTCCAAAGAACAATGTCTCTACACCTGGACTAGACTTTACTTAGTTTATAAAAGTGGCTTTTATAGTTCCAAGATATTGCATTAAAACAATTTTAACTGATAATTTAAGTAGGCTTTGGAACCATGTAATTGTTTAAAACATCATTATAAATATTATAAAATTAGTTCATATTTGACATATTTAATATGATATTTGGTAGAATGATTAATACTGTAAAGCAAGAAAAATAAAGCATTTGTTAAAAAGCATAAGCAAACATTTTCTGCAATAATTTTGCAGTTGTAAGCAAAAAATATTTAAACAATAAAGACTGCATTAAGAAGAATATTTAGCACTCTTTTGTTACTGGTACCAGATCCAGAAATGTATGCATGGATGTATTTTTTCATGTATGTATGGATGTGTATTCATGTATATGTGTACGTAAGTATGTATGTGTGTGTATACGTACACGTATATACTCACATACATGCATACATACACACGTGCCTCCATACAGATATTTCTGAATTCAGTCCCCGTAACAGAAGTTCACCAAATATTTATTTATTTTAATATAGCAAGAGAAGCGAAAGCTATTGACCTATTGCGGCCGACTTCGTGAAAAGACATTGTAACTATAATTAGCTCGTAATCATGTTACGCAAAAGGGATATCATAAAACCACCCAAGCAACCAGCTCTTTCACCTAAATTCAAATCTGGGAACAATTATTAATGTATAACCACTCGGTCAATATTTTAAAACCATTTTGAACTTTATTTATTGAAGAAAATAATGCACTAATGGGCAAATAAACTAAGTTTTAAGTTTATTTAAGTTTTGCGTACAATCTAGTTTTATAGTAGTCTTACATATGTAATGATGTCCACAATTGAATGCCTTAAAACATTTTGGACAATCTCAGAAATACTGCTTTATGTAATGTGAGCAAATTAACTCGAGTAAAATTTAACGAAAGTGAAATTTGCATTTCAGGAAGCAGAATCCTTTGATAGAGGAACGCTGATTTAATTCGATTTGTTGCCATGAGACTTTCGCAATTCACAGTGAAATGAGAGTCTGACATTTCTCTCTATGGATACTTGCCAGGCTTTCCTTTGGATGTAAATTCTATTTCTGCGTATCGCATATATGTTCACTCAGGACAGCTGTGAACCGTGAGTAGATGACGAGTTTCAGGTCCAGTAAGCAAGACATGTGAATGTCTATTCTTCCGTGTAATTTCATTATTATGGCATAAATGTAATCCGTAACATATGGGTTCTAAATGCCCACATATGATTATATGCGGCTTTTAACCTTTCAGAATTCTCATCATATATATCTGTCACAACAGCAAGAACTAAAAAAACGCAAAAAAACTTTACGTAGCTTTTCTTGAAGAAAGGTCACATATAAATGTCTCAATGCACACGTAACTTTTATTCGTACTACCTGATTCTTACTGCATCAGATATTTAAAAAAATTTTGAATAATTTTGATTAAATCCAGATTTTACGTGCCTGAAAAAAACATAAGAGACTTGTTGTTTCGCAATACGACATAACATTTGTGCATGAATCCATCGGGCATTTGATCTCTACCACATATAGCTGATATTTGTTATTTGATGGATCTTAAATTCTAATGGTGTATAAAAACATAACAAATATCGTCCAAACAGAAAACCTCATGAAGATTATTAGCAACATTCTTTAGAGCTCTATGAAGCTATTTGAACAGATCTACTGCTGATTTTATTCTCCTACTTGGCAGTAATGTATTATTATTCTTAAAACATTTCTTATAGCTTTATAATTTGTGTTTTATACACGCTTAACATAATCAATTTAACGTTATCGTTCCATGGATCGTGCCTTGCTACTTGGATAACTGTGGCAATTGTAGAGCTAATACGTGCAACACAGCTCTGATCTTCTCGAGACGAGCGTTTTTATTCGACCGAAACCAATCGGACTTCCTGTCCGTATTATGTTATGACTCTTTATAACTTTGGAATGATTGCACGGGCTCGTCCAAGCGACGTATCTTTCAAGTTTCTGCCCTATCAACTGTCGATGGCAGGTTACGCGCCCACTAGGGTCATAACTGGTGACGGGCAATGAGGATTCGATTCCGGAGAGGGACACACATAGAAGTCGATTGAAGTCGCAAGCTCCTCGTAGCTCTTCCTTCAGCGGTTCCACTAGGATATCACACCTGAGATACGGTTCACCTTCTCCGATGATACTCTTTGAGAGTAGTATCAGATCCGAATACTCTACATCTCCTTCTTATCGTCGTAATGCGCCAGCTAATGCAAATGAGTGAGAGTAGTATTTAAGTCGATGTTTCACTGACTTCGTTAGAGAACCGGAGTTCCTAACTAGCGCGCGTTTGCCTTTGGCTATGTCTCTATCTAAGCTATTGCACGCCCGGCCGTACTTTAGGCCCTTGATAGCTTCGCCGACTTAATTGAGATGTAGGGGGCAACTACTTAGAATCTTGATAGCTTCGGCTATTAGTTAAGCATTAGTTAAGTTTAAATTCATATTAATTTGACTTCAAGCCCAAGTGGAGGCTTTGCTGTACGCTCCGAGTTAGCAGCAGACTGTGTTCCTCCTTATTTTGAGAAATAAAGGGTAGTTAACCCTTCTTGAGTCTAACACTCTGTTCACAGACTTAAGCGATTATTCGCTTATCAGTGTAAGGGGTTTCTCGCATTGAACTGTGAAAGAAAAGGGTGGAACCCAACAAAGGTATTTCTCCCGCCTTCTTAGCATGCCTTCGGGGTATCGTGGTGAGCACACTCCACGCGTATTTGAAAGGTCAGTTATTCGACTCCCGGCGAGAGCATTGCTCATTTTCACATGTTCTGTTTCCAAATAATCTAAAGACTCCACAAATACTAGTTTCGTTTCATTGTAAATCTTAGAACTTTTTTATTAACAAACTCTAAAATTTGAAAGCGAGCAGTGGCAACGCCTGTTGAAATAAACCAGATTTTCATCTCCAACTTACGAGACTGTTGCCACTCGGAAAAAAAAGGGAGAAATTTTCGTTTTTTCAAGTTTTTAATTAATATCTCTGATTGTAGCTACTTTTTTTAGACAAAGTGGACGTCAACCTTTTCCAGGGCCCGGAAAAGAATTGTAGAAAGTTTGGTGACGACAGCTATAGTAGTGACTGAGTTATTAGACGACAAGCACACAGACTTTCTTCTTTAATGTATAGATTAGCGGTAGTAACCGATGCCAGTTACGTTAGATTCAGAGTAATACATCTAACAACAGCGAGAACAATACCGCTGTAGCTCTCTTGTAATAACGATGCAGAAAAGTACGATTCAAAGTCATACATTTTTCAGTCTGGTGCGGTATGGAACCTGCGTAAAAAATTTCTATAGAAAAATAGAAAAATAAGCTAATTTTCTCTCATTATATCAGCAACAATGCTATGCGGTTTTTAATCATTTTCGTCTTTCTAATGAAATGGTCGTAAAAGTTCAAATTCCATCCAATATTTCACCTATATTCAATTTCAGTTGATTAAATGTGGTGAAAATTTGATCATAATTGATCAGAAATCAATAACGCGACACACAAACAGATATTTTCTTTATATGTACAGATTTTGTAAACTTTACAACTTTTTGATTAACAGATTCTACGATTTGAAAGCGAGCAGTAAGAACACTTTTCGAAATAAAGCGTTTTTGTCTTCAAAGCGCGACACTATTGCCACTCGGAAAAATGAATGCAAAAATTAGCGCTTTCAGAGTTTTTAATTAATATTTCGGCTGATTAAAGTTGTACGAAGATGGGAATAGCCGAAATGGCTTCCCACAAATTTTGGAATCGAGAAATGTATTTAATGTTTGACAACGCTATTTTTATTTCATCGTAAAGCTTAGAAATCTTTTATTAACAAACTCTAGGACATGAAAGCGAACAGTGGCAACAACTTTGGAAATAAAGCAGGTTTTTATCTCCGGCTTGCGACACGGTTGCCACTGCGAAAAATAAGGGCGAAAATTATCGTTTTTCCGAGGTTTTAACTAATATCTCTGATTTTAGCTAGTTTTTTTTTTTTTTTTTTGAAAAAAGGAGACGTTGACCTTTTTCAGGACCTACAAAAGAATTGTAGACAGTTTCGTGAACGATAGCTATAGTAGTGATTGAGTTTTTAGAGGACAAACAAACAGACTTATTTCTTTAGATAGATTACGTGCTAGTCTCTATGATGTGTCTGCGAGAAATTTGTAATAACATAAAACTTATTATAAGCCGCAAAGAAAATCACCTGTTAAAGTGGATTAGTTGGAATTTTTCTGAAGGCAAAATTTTGATAAATACGTTTTAATGTCAATATTTGAGAAAGTTAAAAAATAGCTTGATTTATGCAAGGAAATTTCCTAAGGGAAATATTAGCTATTTGCCTTATAAAAGTTGCAAGCGGCAACAGTTGTTATTTAATGCCTGGTGTACTGAGTTATTTAGACTGCGGTAAAGTATCGAGTGCTATTTGTCTGATGGAAGGCATATTTTCTTAAAGGTTTTTATAAAGCAAACTAACTTGTATTAATATTTCACATGGCAAAAACTATAAAACATTCAATGCAGATAGCCGTTTTTCTGCGAGTTGAACAGGGGTCTAACTATCAATGTTCAGCGGATTTACCGTTTGGATTCACGTTGACCTTAAACATTGTTACAAATATTAACTGTAAAATTAAGAAGGTGTCATGGCTGCATATAAGAATATAATATGAATTTTTCAGATAAAGAGTTAATGCGAATCGTATGTTACAAATTACTTCTTAAATTGTAGTTTAAAATTTAGTGATTGTTGTAGTATGGTACATTAAATAAATAGTTTAATAATTTAAATGACGTTTTGAATTAAATTACGAAAATGATTATGTAATTTGATGCATAAAAATATCACGCCCTCGTATATATCCTTTAAGAATGAAATAATTAAAATTACTTTGCGTTACTTCTTAAATTACTCTTTTTAATTACGGCAGTACAGCCTTCATTTAGTAGTAACAATCACTCATAAAATTATGAATTGTATTGTTTAATATACATAACGCTTTTTTTCAGTTTCTGATCTAAAGAGAATCTGATAAGTACAGGAAAAATTCTTAAACTCCCAGTCTTAAAAATACCAAAAGTATTATTAGGAAATAATAATCGTCAAAGTTTACCAACAGTATTTCAGACATTATCATTAAACTTTGATATCATTAAGCTTGAATCTTTAAATTTTATGTTTTTTATTACTTTCCTGAGCAGTGGAGTACAAAATTGCAAGAGCAAATATTATTTTTAAACATGTGTTATATATTGTTATCGCTTAAAGTCCTGGATACCAAACAAATTAAATTTGCTTACTGCAATTATCTATTGTTATTTTTTAATTATGTTTTCCATGTTCTGAAATTTTAGAATTTCTTTTTGTGTCTGCCTGGAGTAAAAAAACATCGTTGCTATTTCCGAATAACTTTTCTAAAACTGCCTTAACTATTTAAGACAATTTTGAAAGTTATGTTTCAAACTTGTTTCCTACTTAGTCAGTCTTTCTCTGGCTAGCATTTACGGGCCAAAAGAATGTTTAACGATTCTTGAATCATCCAAGTGACACTCGGTCAAAAGTGGAACGCAAATAGCCCTTATTAAATAATTTAACTGAGTCTTTTAAGGTTAGAATTTTTTACAAGTTCTGTCAAACTTACTGTGCATTGTTTTACTACGCTATCAAGACGTCTTGAGCATAACTTGTTAAGTATTGCTGTTACCTATGACGTTAATATCTCTAATTTGTCTTCCTCGATTGACAAATAGCCATTTTTCAGCGTAGGTTTATTTGACATAGTGTAAGAGTTCTAAATTAGATTTCAAGCTGTGTAATTTGCCTAACAAACTGAGCACGTTTTATGCAATAAGCAAGCAAGCTCTTAATAATTTATACCTTTATTTTTTTGTAACAATGTTTGGTATAATTTATAATACATTTTTTGATATTATGTCAAAATAATAATTTTATGAACATTTGCAGCTTTAATGAAACAATTTTTTACATATTATATACCGTATACTTATGTACTTCGGCAAAGAATAATTATTTGATTTTTCCCCCAGAGCTTCCAAATATATTTTTTCTTATCACATTTTATGATGGAATTATAAGTTTTTGACATTTTACTGGTCATGAATGTACATGTATTATTTTTACGGGAAATTAATACTGTATTTAAAAATTTATTATTTTAAGTCGTCTGTCCTTTCAGAAGTAATACATTGTTTTTAATATCCCATTTATAACTTTTACTATTAATAACCTTTCCGAATAAAACTAATTTAATGAATAAAATGGTTATATAAACAAAACATTATTGCAGTAGGCTTGTAAAGATTATAGTGGCATTCTTACAAACATTGATATTCTCTGTTTTATGGCATTGATATTCTCTGTTTTCATTGAAATTTAGATTTGCTTAATTTAGATAATAATTAGAACAAAGAAAAATTTTTTTAATATTTTTCCGAGGATCGGAAAATAATTATTTCATCAATTTTAAAAACATTTTTTACATAAATCATGCCCGAATTGTAAAATTAATGAATAAAATAAAACTATTTTATTGTGTATACTTATAACATTAATTTACTGATGAAAGCTTCTGAGTATACATTAAAAAATCTGAAAAGAGAATAATGAAATGCAAAATAACCATAACTTCTTTGCAAATGTTATCGAATTTCAGGTAAATGGAGATTAAAATTAGGCTAAAAATAACTTTGGATTGGAGCAGATTTTATAATATAAATAATATATAATTTATAATAAAAATATATATGTTGAATCTAAGGTTGTTTTTGACAGTTTTAAAATTCATGTTGGAGTAATCCTCTTCTAAGTAACTAGACGTTACAAAGCGTTGATAGTTTTGTCTTCCTAGGCAACTTTATGAATTGAAAAATTATTTAATCAAGGCATTTTTAATTATCTACAGCACCGAAAGTGACAACGTGACTTCTTTTCCATTACGGATAATATAATTAATTCGATATAAAATGTATCTATCTACGCTACTATATTCGCTCTTGTTTTAACTAAACAAAACAATAAAAGCCTCTTGTTGTTGAAATGGGAATGGATTATCATCGAGGCATTACGGACAAAACATTATATCAGCTAATGCTTGAGGAAATGGCTTAAAAGGCTTAAGAGGACTCAAGAACTGATGTTAATGCAAAAATCGCATGTGCAAGACTGAAGAATCTAACAGTATTTTCACAACTTCTCAACAAATACCAACTTCAAACACTGGAACAAAAGGAGTACGTATGGTTCATTTAAAAAATTAAAAAATGTGTTTAAAACTTGAGAAGAAAACACACGCCGCTATTCTGAAAATACCATCTGAAAAATTCGATGTAAAAATGAGCAAATCGTGATCTCACCAAGTATCATTTTTATGGACAATCTGATTGTGCTGTTTTACCAGTGGTATTGTGATTATTGAAGAATACTCATATGCAATACTTAATCCTTGATTTCTTAAACAAGTAGTAAACGATAAATTCATTTTAATGTACGAATATAATACTGTTCGTACCCATCGAGCGGCAAAAAATGAAAGCTAAAAAAATCTGCTGGTTGCCATATTTCAAATATTCATCCGATTTAATTCCATTGAACGTACACTGGATGTACCCGGATATAGCCTTGTATCATAGAAGCCTCCGTCTAATAATCTGCAGACACTTTAGAATATTATTAAATGGGAATTGTTGCATCAAGTACTCTTAGACATTATACTAAAAAACATTAAAAATTTATGAAAAACTAACATTACGGACAGAGAAGCTCTTATATTTACAAGAACTCTCTATAAATATTGTCAGAAAATTTAATATCAAAATGTTTGTTTTCTTTTTAAGTACGAATCACATACACTTTAAAATAATTAATTTCAAAAACAGCAACCAAGCTTTGAAAATATGATGAAAGTGGCGATATAAAAGATCTCCAAAGTTTTATTTTTCTGTCCTCAAAATAAGAAAGTTCTACCCATTTTATTTTATGATACTTCGCCCGCCGTCCAGTATAGCGTATCCACACACACATTAAGAATTGCTTTCCTTTTTGCTTATAAACAACAGAAACATATTTATAAAACTTCAGATTATTTTCGGCAAACAAAAGCGAGATAGTATGATGCAAATATGTACTCTATTACGTTATGCAAAGTTATAACAATAAATCAGTGTCATAAATTGAAGTAGTATTAATAATAAACTTGAAAATTCTTTGTGAATATTTCCTTTTATTTCAATGACAATAGCATGTATAATTTGTCTTATAAGTGTACAAATACATTATCAGTCACTAGTGAATGAAAATGTGTTTAATCTCCCGTGAATTGTAGCCCTATCATCCAGAAATTCACATTACTCTCTAAGAATTTCTGGTACACAGCACGCTTTTTCGTAATATGACAAATCACTTCTTCCCACACCTACCGTGGACCAGCGTGTAAAACTATTTATCATTCAGGTCTGAAAGTGTCTTTTTTCTTACTAAATCCAGATTATAGACTAAAAGGCTCGGATAAAAATGCATTGGCTATTACAGAGACAAAGCGGTCATTTATATTTTGTAGATGTTTTCTTTCCCCCAAAACTGGTTTAGTTGCGAAATGATAATGCTTATTGATGACATCGGAATCTTAAAACCCTAGGAATGGTTATGATTGGTTTTCGAAATAATGGGATTTCATTTTAAGCTTTCTATTTATATCTTTGTTATCTGTTATGAAACTAGAGAACGGCAGATGAGTGCTGAATGGAGATCAAGAATATTCTTTGTGGTTTAGTTAGTTTTGATCAACGAAATGTACTATTATTGAGAGCACTTTTAATCGACGCTTAATTTGAAAGCTCATTCATACAATTATTAGTTAATTCTGTGTATGTGCATATCAGCATTCCTCACGAAATTACTAAAGATTAGCGGTTTATGATTCTGAAGAAACTGACAAATAAGTGAGACAATTCAGTTGGTGACCACCGAAAACATCGCTGTCGGAAACGTCACACAGAAAACAACGCAAGGCAAAAAACGTTGTCCTTCAAAACATGGTGGGAGAAGAAAGTAAGGAGAAAACTTTGCAGTTCTAAAACATCGTGGTGTTAAACAGCGTCGTCGAAATTACAGCAGTTTAGAAGCATAACTTTTAAAACAACGTCGTAAATAATATCGTGGTAAAAAATAAAGCACCTGCATATCATCGCATGGACACCACAGACATGTGGTGTTATTGTCATGCGATGATATGCAGGTGTCATGGAATGAAATGCTTTTTAGGCTTTAAAAATTGTAAAACTTTATTCGCATAATGATTTGCGAACTCATGTGATAACGAATAGTTTTACTTCTGTATTTCATATTGTTGAATAAATTAATAATGTTTTGCTAATATAGCAAAAAAGGAAACTTACTGAAAATGAAAGGAAAATAATTTTAGAATGTGGTAATGAATTCAACGATTTTAATCGGGATAACTTCATGTAGTTTCTCATCTTTCCCTTTCTAATCGTTTTTAGACTATTTGTTTCATGAAAACCTGCCAACAGAATTTTATAAAAGAGATGAGTTCAATAATGACTCTTAAATTTTAAATATATAAAATTTGAACTTTTATTAACTGCTATTCCGTAGCATTAATTTTTCAATGCTTAACTCTCCTTCTTGTATTTTTAGCAAAAATTTATTAATTAATCCAAAAATTTGAAATATCCTCATTCATCTCTTGCTCGCAAATCCTTATGCAAACATATATTTTTGAATTTTAAAACCAAAAAAATACATGTCTACCATGTTATCGTCATGCGATTGTTTGTAAATGCTTTATTTTTTACCTCGGTATTATCTATAACGATGTTTTAAAAGCGCGATATTTTTTAACCTCTTTACTTTTGACGACGATATTTTAAACCATGATCAATTGCGAAGTTTTCTTCTTTCTTTCGTTTTTCCTATAATGTTTTGTGCCGCGATGTTTCTCTTTGCGTTGCTTTCTTCCCAGCAATTATGATCATGATGTTTCCTCCTGTAACCTTTCAGTTATCTATTTTAATATATTTACAGTGGAATTAATTATAAAGGAAACAACCAATTTACATAAATTAGCAAATATAATACTATAAATTTGTCCAATGTAATATGTAAATTTAAAATTGTGAAAATTTCTATCAGTTGTCACGACTTATACAGTTTATTATAAATTTAAAGGGGCGATCCTTTTAAAATCTAGACTCGCACAAACTTAAAAACATCTTCATAGATTCTTTATGAATATGAAAAGAACTGCTAACTTAAGAACTCAAAATCAAAAACTTAGAACAATAATTTAAGAAGATATTAAAATATAAACTTCTATTAAATGTAAGATAAAATATATAAAAACATTTTCAAATCATACGGTAGTTAAATTCACTAAAAATTTCAGTTGCCTTAAATGTCTTGATCATATGTGATTAAACACAAGATCGTAAGGTTGAACTATTAGTAGATTTTAAATCAGATTTGTCAAGTAGATTTTAAGAGATTAGAATCCACCTATTCTTAAGTATGTATTGTTATATTATTACTTCTTTTGCTCTTTTAAATTCTGATAATGTCTAATACAAATCGTCTATAAAAGCTCTGAAATTTTACTTTTATTTTTGATTCCAAGTTTTTAGTTTTTTTTTTAATTTAAATGCTTTTATATTTGTCACTGTATATATTATCTTATTAATATACCTATTCATTGAAAAAAACAAGCCCTCCACTTTAAAGTAAAAGAAGAGCGTTGAAATCATCTGCATATACTTAAACGTAAATAAAAAGAACGTAGTTATTTATAGTTTCCAGGAGATAAAATCAAAACAAGCACAATTTGTCAGTTTCTTTTGATGATATCTGTTAATGCTGATATCAGCTTTCAAGACAAAGAAAATGTTTTTAAAATAATCTGAAAGGTTTCAGATTTTAATGGTAGACCAAAAGTGTTTCTTAAGGATTTTCTACACTCTCGTTGAGTTCGCAGTCTACCAGTCTGCTGTCACACTCACTAGTCCATTCTTTTTTTCTTTTTAGCATTGTTATTAAGCATCATTTTCTTCGCACTTCGCTTTATTCTCAGAAATAGTAATTCTACGTCTGTTGTTCCAAAAATCAGTTTCTCATAATAAAATATAGACTTTATGAAAATAATTTCTGCTCTAGAGATGGGAAAATTATATAAATAAGGAATGTAATTTTTATATTATGTAGTTGAGCCAGTGAGCAAAACGTCAGTCAATAAAATTTTCTTTATGTTTCATAAATTAAATGTTTTATATGCTTACTTCTAAATTTTCACTAGATATTAGCAGTTTATTGTTTTAAAGAGTTAATACAGAGAATGTTTTTGACCACTCAAAAACTATTTATCGCCAAATTGTTACTTATCAGAACATTATGTTTTATAGTTTTCACCTAATTTTTGTTTTCGAAATTGTATCAGTAATAAGCCTTAAAAAGTGATCTAAATCAATAAATTCATTTCCGAATGTAATCGTGAATTTTGCATTTCAGGTTACGAAATGTTTTGTATTCACTGCATTAAAATACAAAACGCTTTTGCCAGCTAAACTATTTCATGTCTGGGAACCATAAAATGTTAGGTTTTGTATTAATAGAAATAGAATTATTTCTCTTCCTTCCGAATTTTTCATTAATTTCTGAACTTTTTCAGTAAATTTTGTACTTGGTTTAAGTGGCTTCAGAACTTAAAGCGCATTCTGTAGTTAAGAAAATAAAGTCTGCAACCACATTTTCAAATATTACATGCACGAATTATTTTAATACGAATGGAAGGGATCTTCACTAAAAACTTAATTTAGTCTAAAAACTTGACACATGTAAAGGACATTAAAGCATTCGCACTTAACACTAGTCCTTAAGGAAAAGAAAATTTTCTCAGAAGTGAAAAATATAAATTGAATTATCTCCTGTCATCTTGGGTCAATGACAAAGTTGTTGTGCAGCGAAATTAAGTTAATGAAGTAATTAATGTGTCATCAAAAATTTAATTTTTCATATTCCAAATTTATGCTACACGCGTGTTTTTATTTAATTTCTGTGTAATTTTGTTTTATCTTAATTGGGGTTTTTCACACATAAGTTTCTACATTCTTAGCTTCGTTATTCGCGAAACTTGACAATGGAACCTTCTGGTTTTTTATCAGGTAACAGACTATTAAATTTGCTTCCTACAATTCACTTTTCCCTA
>KK113184.1:1642-57451 GCA_000611955.2 Stegodyphus mimosarum
TTTAAAAAATGAAAAATCTGCATAAATGTATGCATGTTTCTCGCATTGTGATAAAACCTAGAGCCATCGAATTTTGAATGACGTAATCCTACTGCGAATATGGGCATCTGGAAGCCCTAATTTTGAATTTGAAATTTGCTTTATTATCGATTTTATGTTTTGTAACATTTCAACGAATTTCTGATTAACAAACTAAATGATTTCAAAGCGAGCAATGGCAACACTGTACGGAAAAAGAAAAACATTTTTATCTCCAGCGCACGAGACTTACGGAAATTCTAAAGATATGTTCATTTTAAAATGATTTTGCGATATTGATTTTGAACTGAATTTTATGGTTTGAGTACGTAGTACATGATATTTAATAAAAAAAGGTAGCACACGAAACGTTAAAAAAGCGCGCCTTTGGACGTAATTTAAAATCTGAAATCTTTCAGATTTTTTTTTATTTTTTTTATTTTTTTTTCGACGTAGCTTTCTTTTCAAAAATCGTCTGCGTTGCACGGGGAAATAAAAAGGAATTTTAATTACAATTCTAAAAAAATAGCCAAATAAATGTGAAATTCGTAACAATATTGTAAACAATCGCTATTTTTCAAACAGAAAGTGGAAGTACCCAGATTAAAATGAAGAACAAAAGGGTAGAGCAAAACGTCAGTAGTTTGTTTTACATTTTATATCTTACATAAATACGTACATATAAATTCTTTCTTATTTAATAATAGAAATTTAGATTATAAAGGTACATTGTGAATACGAGTACCTGATTTTTACGAACTGAGTCTGATTGAGGACATGCGTGATGCTCTGGCGAAACCACAGTGATGGCTGTGAGGCAAGTGAAATTCAACTTGGTAATATATGAGTATTTGTGTGAAAATTCATCTTCGTCTGATAAATAGGTTTCGAATTCTGATGCAATATATAAAGAGTTTTCGAAAAGAAACTTGAAAACAGAAAATTTTTAAGTAGAATACAGACACGATTTGTTGATATATACAGGTTAATGCTGGTCATACATTTTATGAACTGTCAGCTTTCCATTAAAAACACCTGCGTTTATGTTTCCACAAAATTAGGCATTATTCATGTAAAAACAGTTACTAATTTAGTTTACTTATTAATTTACAAAAAATAACTGCGATCAAATTATATTACATTTTCAAATTTCGATACGCAAAAACATATATAATTCTCACTTTATGTACATTCGCGGTATTTTTTAAATATTCCTCTTAATTAAAGATACAAAAATAATCTCGAGGACGTATTCATCGTTTTGTCATTATTAAATTCTTAAAACTTTGCTCAGCGTGTTTACTTATTCGAGGTTTCGATATTAGTTCCAAATATAAAAAATGGGATTTGAAGAAAACATTTATAGTCCTAACTGTTGGAAATTTTATAATTTTTATGTACATTAGCTGTAACGTAAGTTGATGGTTTCAAGTTACTTATTTCCATGTGTTAAAGAAAAAAATTACTTTTTTTCAATTAATAGTACTTCATTATTTATCAGACAATCGATTCGAAATGAAAGTTAACAATTAGGAATTAATATGCTGATGTTGAATGCAACATTAGAAGATTAGGAGGGAATAATTAGTAATATTCTATAAGGAAAAATATTAAATTGCTATTTATTAGAATATCGAGTAATTGTAGCATCCATTATGGCAATGCAAGAAATCGTAAAAACAGAAAACGAGCAATGCATTTTTCTCTTAGTTTTACTACGCTAAAGTATATTTTTTATGGACATATTTTCAAAGGTCATGATTTTAGTAGAGAACCTAATACATATTTCAGAACAGTATTATTTTTTAAATTCTGTTTTTATTTATTCCTTTGATATTGATCATTTCTTTGTAACATTTGTTCAAATACGCTTGTTTTCAAAACCAATATATATTCTTTTTGAAAAGCATTAACACGAGAACAAAAGCTTTTATTTGAAACGAAATACAGAGAGCATTTGTACAATTTCAGAACGATTTTCGGGGCCATTAAATTAATGTTTAAAACGTAAAGAGTATTTTTTAGACATAAAAGCCTTTTTTGGTCGGGCCTATAATTGTGCATTGTGATTTTCGCGGTAGAAAAAGGTTTTCATAAAACTTCCAGAACTATTGATTTTGATTCCTTTTCCATTACTTTCCAGAGTCCATCTATCGTGGTGGATTTGCTCTTAGTAAGAGCTTAAGAGCTTTTTTCAAGAGACCAAAGCCCAATACTCCTTGGATGAAATGTCGAGTGGCTTCATCAGAGTATACTGAAGAGGTATAATGCAATACCTGTATCAGTCTTCATTTGTTAAAGGAATGCAGTGGTATTTTTCGAAGTACAATTTGGTCCTTTGTTTTGATGAAGTTTTCCGATTTAAAAGCCATTGGCATAAAGAAAGGGAATCTGTAATTATAGGTATTCTGTAAATATCAGACGAAAACTTTCTATTTAAGCTATTTTACACTTCCATTCCACTTACTTTTAATTTCCCACTGTAAGAAAATCCTGCGACAGTCATAAACCCTTCACAGAAACTTTCTTTGTTTGATAGAACCAGGTTTGTATATTCTTTTCTCTTCGTTTTCTCTAATAAATAGACCTTTAGTTGTTACTGTCATTTAGGTAAGCCTATGACTTATCCAGGGTCAGAATGTATTTTGAATTCATTTCGCCCTAAATAGATTCCTACAGTTCCTACAGCAAAGCTTAAATTGTGCCCGAGCCCACCGGAGCCCGGTTCCGGTACTTTTTAGTTTTGGAGATAAATCATAATTCTAGCTGGAGCGCCTCGGTACCCTAATTAAGACGGCTTTGGCACTTCTTTTATGTAACTGAATAACAATTTCAGTAGAACTTTGATCTCAAAAATTTTATTTTTATTAATAAAATTATTTTAAAAATCACTTATTAAATTTAAATTTATCTCTTTACATTTTATTAAATGTTAATTACTTTAATTATTTTAATGATTAGTCATTGAATTTTTTAATTATTAATGACTTTATTATTCATTTTATTTATTTATTTATTCTTGTTCCACTTTTCTGACAGTGCTCCGCAGGGCTCTGTCACTTCTAATTTTAGAAATTAAGACCTGGCCTACAGGGCTCTATAAAATGTTCTTCGTTCAACTACATGCCTCGGAAGAAGCTGGTGAACATTATAGTTTTTTTTAAGCTGTAAATCGTTTTTTGTTTTGTTTATTGTTATTGCCGACGTATTTAAACATTTTGCAATTGATTTCTGAGTCGAGGGTTTTTCCGTTGTTATCAACTATTTAATTTTAGAAACATTAAAAATAGCCCGTACATTTTTCGGGTATTCGTTTGGAGTCTTCTTTCCATGTAAGGAGTAGTGATTGACAGTTTTCCGCTTTCCGATTAATAATGTTCTTTATTCTCTACCTTAGAAATTTTAATACCATGCATTTCACTGCGAATCTAAATTATGGAATAGGAATATTACTTTTTGGAAAGCGCAAAAATACGTACTTCAATCACAGTTTGCTTTACACGAGACTTTTTGAAACGAGAATAAATTTAAAAACAGCAGATGATGTTCTCATTTCAAATGATAAACTGTTGCAGGAAATTTGTATTCCAAAACATCTGGTTTTCTTTATTGAAATCGTCCTAAAGGTGTGTGTGGTATGCCATAACACCATCTGTACTGGATATTTCCCAGGAAAATATTGTTTCCTTCAAAATATGTTTAGAGTGATCAAGAAGAAAAATTATCGCGCATTATTTAACATTAATATAACTGGCAAGTACCATAGCTAAATAATCTCTTCTGACACTTATAAAAGGCAAATACAGTTCTTAAAGCACTACAGTTTTGCATAGTATAACATGAATTGGCATGACATGGAATTTGTTTTAAGCCGAACTATGTTTCGTTCTAGCTGCTTGTTTCTCTTTATGGAAACGAATATAATGTTATAAGGTATTTCTCCCGCCTTCGTAGCCTGCCTTCGTTGTGTAATAATTAACACACTGGATGCGTATTCGAGAGGTCCGTGGTTCGAGTCCCAGCAAGGGCATTGCTCATTTTTCACATCTTCTGCTTCCACATAACCTAATGACTCTACAAGTGGCGCCCTAACTACAAAAGGTGGTGGATGATGATTCTCCACCACCGGGACTTTGCGACTGGGTTCCCTAATTTCAGTAGCCCTTTAAAAGGGGAAGTATATATGGTATTTCTCCTGCCTTCTTAGCATGGCTTCGTGGTGTAATGGTCAGCACGCTCGACGCGTATTCGAGAGGTCCGTGGTTCTAGTCCCGGCGAAGGCATTGCTCATTTTTCACATCTCCTGCTTTCAAATAACCTAATGACCCGAAAGGTGTAATATTATTTAATAAATGTAATGATCGCTTATAAGATAGTTCAGCGAGCTTCAAGACGAGTTCTTCGGAACCCTAAGATTTCATGAAGCTCCTTAAACGGGTTCAACAGTCAAAAATCAGGATTCGAAAGGTATTTCGAATGCCACATAGATCGCGGAAATAAATAAATATTATTTAATTTCTATTGTTAATGTTACCTGAAAAAACACGTTTGCGTTTTGATTAAATTATTTTGTGCTTTGATTAAATTACTTTTTATTTTAAAAAAGAGCGGCTTCCGGAGTGAAATGTTACTTAATGACTTTCTTTTTATTTCTTATATTAAGTAGGTCCAAATTATATGTATATTTTCAATGCTTTAGTTCTTTTCTGGAGTGTAATAGAAGCTACTCCAAAAAATAATGCTTTTATGGGTTCCGTCAAGTTTTAGGGGTTACACAAGTCGAAAACACTGAAACTCACTGAGGTAAATAATTACATTATATTTAAGAAAATTCAAATAGCAACAGTTTCATTTATTATATAAATTTTAAAGAATTTTTAGGTAAAAAACAAAAGAATTTCAACACATTCTTTAACAGTTCTAATATCTTGCTCGTTTCCGAAATTGTACAAGAAAGATAACAAAAATGATAAATTTTTTCATACATTTCACACATACGAGAATCCAAAATCACAAATGAATGAATCTCCTTACAAGTCACTCAAATTTTCTAAACCAAAATGTCCGAAACTATGAAAGAAAAACAACAGCTAAGGAGAAACGAGAAACCGCCCTTCAAAGAAGACAAAACATTCCCATCGAAAAATTTTAAAAACGCCACGCAGTCCAAATTAAATAAAAAATTCTTTAGATTCCGACGAGAAAATATTTGCTGCTGATTTTTATCGCATTGTGATTCTGTAACCGAGTTTGTTCGGTCCCATCCAATAAACGTTTTCTCTTTCTATATGCGACCCGGTAGGTATGCGAAATCCTCAGAGGACTGAAGTTTATACCTTAACCCCTAAAAAATGAAAAAACACGCTCGGTACTGAAGAGTTATTTTGTTACGCTACACTTCAGAATAAAAAGCTCTTGATATTTATATCTAAGTGCGTTAAAAAATTTTTTGTGTTCTAGTAAATTTGTTTTCGATAACTATTTGTTAACCGGGAACTCAAATAAAAGAACGGAGCCTTATACTGTTAGTCAACATACCTTCTACATCTGAACTGCTTAAGATTAGGATTCAGAAAATACTATTATGGTTTGCAAGATCTATCTCTGTTATTCCATATAAAACTAAATTAGATCCTACTATGAACTTGGCGAATTCTTACACAGATGTGAATTAATTACCGTCACAGAAGAAGGGTGAAAAATAACTCTTTATTAATTCAGAAAGGCACGATCTTCGTGCGTTACAAAATCACCGTCAACTAGCGGTGCAACTTAAAGTAGAATGTAAATCAATTCAAAATCTAAAATAGAATAGTGCTGTAGTAGCACGTTAAATTACACCTAACAGGTTGACTCACAAAAACCTAACAGGAATGACGAAAATCCGAAATGGCCAAGAGGCTTACTAGCGTAGCAGCGAGATAGCAACGAAACGTGCGCTGGCTAGCGAAAGCACGCTCTGAATAATCTTAGATATTCATCCGTTTAAATACTCACTTCACTTAATTTTTAATTTATATCCTGGCGAGAAAATACTAGGGGAAATTGAGAACGTCAGGAAAGGTATCAAACTTAAAATAAATTTGTTAAGCAAAATAAGAAAAACCCTACACGTTAACTAAGTCTTACCTAACTATTTATTCTGCTCTCGGTATCGCAATGAAGTTGACCAGACTCAAAAAGCATTCAAAGAAGAAAAAAAAGTTTAAAAATTGTATTTTCTGGCTTATAAAATTAAAAATCTAAAGCGTACGTAATTGCAGAGAGCATCAGTTTATAAGTAATGTTTGATGCGAAATTGTTAAAGCCAGGTAAAAAAGTAGGTTAGAAAAAGAAACAAAATAAGGCACAACCTAATTAAAAATAATAATAATTTTGGGCCCAAGTAAGATAGAGAAGATGAAAGAGAAGCGTGAAAACCTAACGATGAATGTGACCTAACTTGCAATGAACAACGTGTTAGAATTGGAGAAGCCCATGTGACCTATCAGCTAATCATGAAGGCCCTAATGTGCTGTTGTAAATATATAGTATGTTGAGTGTGTTATGTAATACATACTTAGCTACTTCAGTTGTTGAATTAAAATATCTTAATTGTAATGATTTATCTTAATTCTGTTATCAGACTTAAAAGTTATTAATTTGTTTTTATTTTGTAGTTGATCTTAATTTTTTTTTTGCCTTGTTGAAAAGTAATTGTTGTCATTTAATTTTTGACAGTTTTGGTTAACTGTGAATTTAAGTTGCTTGAGTATTTTTTTTTCTTTTTTCCTTAAGGTAGTTTGGTTAACTATTTAATTTTTTTTTTGTTTAGTTAATACTTAATCTTAACTTGTTTGCTTAATGTTTAATCTCTTGTTAAGTTGACCCTTAAAGTCAATTTTTTTAAAAACACTTTTAAAGTTATTTGCCTTACACAAGTTGGTTTAAAGTTTAATTTGGTTTTGCTAACAAACCCCTCTTTCTGGTAAGCTGAAATCCATATTTTCTGACTCTGGTGGTCGTGTTTGGTGTTGTAGAAAACATAAAAAATTTTCTATGTAATTATTATATTTCCATTGAAGAAATTTTCTTCGGTCTTTTATTAATTTGGTATTTAAAAACAAATTCTTCATTGTTTTCTAAAAACTTTTACGTTGCATTTGGGAATCAAGATTTACGACTTTGTTTTGACGTTTGCTTGCTCTGCCAGACAGTGGTCTGAAAAATATCTTTCGCCAAGTGCGAAATCTGCACCCTGCTGAATCAGCTTGTTTTGTAAGCTACGCCACGCCAAGGTTGAGGGTTCCGGGTGATTCGCATTCTGACAGGCGTTCACCATGCTAAAATGGGACCCTGAACGAGGCTAGCTTCTGCTTGTCAGGTTGATGACTCTGGAGGGTCGCTTGTAACAATTGGAATCGGCGATTATTCGCCAACTTCTGTCTAACCAACCCCCTTGCCTTCACCTTCCAGTTTTTGATTCCGCTCCTAGGGTTGCCATGCACTTGGCTGGATTTGGACTTTCTCGGATCGCCAAACGAGAGGCTGGCGAGGAGAAGAAAAAGGGTCTGCAGCGATCTACGATGAGGGAGAGGAGAGAGAGAGACTCTGAAGTTTTGCGCCAGATAAAAAAAAGAGTAGCTCCGTCTCGAGTACTTTGTCTGCGGTATTTGGAACGATGGCGAACCGGACCGAGAGAAAACCACCGAGTGTCGCCGACGCAGGAAGGAAGGAGCCGAGATAGACAAGGGGAGGATGACTGCAAAATTAATCGATAACTAACTTGTTTTTTTTCTCTCTTCCCACAGATACTTTCAAGGCTATCTCATATGTATTCACCCGCCCTCTTGAGGGTTCCTGTGTAATGTCCAACGAGAAATTATGGACACGTAATTTGTGATTGTCAATGGGTATGTTCCACTGTTTTCTCACTTCCGACTTTTGTAACACCGCCACCATCACCATATATTGTTGTTTTGTTACTAGTTTTGTTTACCTTTAATAAATGAAAAATTTAATTTAACTTGTATGTCTTCACTTATAATTTAGAACACTGGACCCAATAAATTTAATTAAAACTTGAACGGGTTATTTCCCAAATCTAAACACAACGCTTTGTTAGTACTTTACTGTTGGAGTATTATCTTGTACTATTTACTGTTATATTAGAACACTGGTTTAACTGACTAAATGTTGTTTTTCTATGTCTGTCACCAAATTTTACACTCTTGCAGTATTTATTATAGTGTTATGATTTAAAGTTGGTTTTTTTCATATTCTTGACTTTCATGTGACTTTTCAACATTGAAAACTTTAAAGTAGAAAAATAACTCCAACAAGTGAAGTGTTGAAAATACTAGCCTAATCTAAGTAAAAAAGTGTTAAGGAAAAAAGTGGGGAATACTTGGTTCCAGCAACTGAGCTTTCGTGAACATTTGTTTCTCATCAGAGGAAAACACCCTGAAAAAACTTTGTTTAGGAGTATGGCGCTTTGAAAACTCTTTAAGCGTGCTTGAGCTAGTTGAAAGTGCGTGTAAAGCCAAAGAGAGAAAAAATAGGGGTCCTGTTTTTGATAACAATTTAAAATCTAATTAGGAAGCTGATTTTAAGCTAAGATATGAAAATTATAATAATAATTACATACTTACAGTTACATGCGACCGGATACAGTTATAGTTAAATGGGACAGGACAGGTCACAGTTACCTACAAGGATCGGACCAGAACGTCGCCTAAGTAGCCAAATTTCGTTATATTTGGCAATTTCTTGACAAATTAAAATCTTGTCGCGACAAAAATTAGTCGATAAAAACAGTCGCTAGTTTTGCGCTATTTCGCAAAAAGCCATTTACGTGAACATTAAATAAACTTAACACTGTAGTCTACTTTTCGTGTAATGCTTCGCCTTCTATAGTCTTTCACATTACATTATACAAGAAATACCGCAACTTACATATAATTTCACTAAAATTATTTGCATGTACACCAAATTCGTAAGAGTATTTAGATTAAATTAAATTGAACAGCATTATATCATCGTATGATCATTATTACGTCATCAGACATTTCAGCCTTTAACAATGCAAGCACATTATATTCTTATCCGAAAACAAAACATCTGATCTTTCTGCCAGTCTCCAAAAACTAAACTCTCTTATCACTATTCTAGAAACACCGAAGCAGTACATAAAAGAAAGAATAACGATCTAAAACATTATAAAATGCATCTAAAAGAACATGAAAATTTATACAAATTAACTAGCATGTAAAAGCTGTATATAAATTACAATAAAAAATTAACGTATTACAGATATATAAACATATATTATAAAACAGTTATAGATAAATAAAAGTTATCTACCTTTACTTTCTCGCTTAGGTTAGATTATTTGCATTTGACAAGGCACACAAGAACTATCTATCTAAGAGAAGGGATGCCATAGGGGAGGACTTTCTATTCTGAGGAGGGAACTTGCTCGTATTCAAATTGCACATGTGGGAAACAACGAAAACGCCCCCACAACCAGCCCACTTTTTGCTGTTTAGTTTATAAAAGAAGTTAAGCGTGTTTTAAATTTAAATGTATTTATGTATGTATTTTTCGAATTTGGGGAAGTAGAGGGGAGATGATCTTCAGTCAATGGCAAAAATGAGGTGCATGAGGCTAAAAAGGTTAAGAAACAATGATGTAAAAACTCATGATGAAAGGTTTTTACTGAGGTCTTTCATATTTAAAAGTACTAGTAATTTGTATGGCATCTAGTATGCTTAACTACCGAAGCGTGTTAGACGTTGCTATATAAATCTAAAATTAACTACAAAATATTTATTCTTTTTTAACGTAATATGAAAAGAAAGGCTAGACCTCCTCACCACAAACCACTCTTCTCATCTGTTTCCTCGCCGAAAAGAAAAAAAGTATATTCCAAACCAAAATAAGTTCTCCCTTTTCCACCAAGCTTTTATAAGTAATGACTATAAATTAGGCTAATGGGAGCTTTGAAATTGTCTTCTTTCTAAAAACGTGACCAAGAATCGAGTTGCTGGGCAGAGTGACGGATGGATGTGTCACTGTATCCGTGACTGCGCCTCCAGTAAACGAAAGCAACGCGTTAGTCTCAACCATTACGGTTGTGGTGAACGAAGAGTGAAAAATGAACGTGGAGCAGTGAATGCCACAAGACGAAGCGCGCAAGTAACATCATCCCCACCCCTCCCCGTGATATTCGTGTGCGATAAATCACAGTTACCAACGAATAATTTAGTCGAAATCGTGAAAAGGGAAATTCTTAGGACTGATGATTTTTTTTTGCCTAAGCGTAAAGGCGTTATAAATCACAATCTCGTCGTGAGCTCTTGGTTTTCGCCTTAAAGTCACTTTAAAAAAGAAGCAAAATTGTAATGCAATGATCCTAAACTCTGACGAGGAATTCTTAGGAGATCTTTGTCTGTGTATATTATCATTCACTTATGCTAAACTGTGCACATATATTTAAAACTCGCGGAATTCCAAGCAAATAAACGACAATAGGCTAAAACGTTTACTTTGATGGAAACTTAAATCAGATCATACCATTTTTGATTCCAAACAGAAAATAAATGTTTATTGTTAAATGAACTTTATATTAAATACTGTACTAAGAACTCGATTTTAAGCATCCCTGCTGTATAACACTTGACATATCGTGCAATTCGGATATTACACGGGTATTTCTTAAACGAGATGTAAGTACCGAGTCCACAAATAGGTTGGGTTACTTGATTAAGTCAAAGCAATTCAAAGGTTATTTGCCTTTACGAAAGGATATCTTCCTACAGGGCTTTTTAAGGGAAACTGGCTCGTAGCCATGCCGACATGTAGAAAAACATGAAAATTTCCATACAGCCAACCCGTTGAACCCGGGCCGAACTACCAATGTCCAAATTGTGGGCTATTAAGTCCCAGAACAGCATTCTTAGCAAGAAAAGAAATTAAATAGACAAGAAAGAAGTCTTACAGTCTAACGAAGGAGAGATCTGGAGCACTTCACTTAAAAATAAAAAACGCCTACTATTGATAGTTACTTTATAATAACCATTCTTTCCCTCCAAGCTTGTTCCGTAACCATGGTAACGACATCTTTGGTAGTCGGGTCTCCTAACTGTATATTTTTCCTACTTCGTTTTCGTTTAGTGTATTTCATATCAAAGCACAGGAATGAAAGCGATTTGAACTGACTGAGATGGAGAAAATAAATACTGTGAGGCGATGGCGACACGCATAATATTATGATTGCAATTGAGAGTGGGTAAAAAGACCTTGAACTGTCTAATTTCTATTAACATTCCATAGGAGATGCTAGATCATGGCATTAATGTTTCACTTTTTTACTCCCTGAAGTAAAATTTAACAGTCCTTACAATGAGGTTAATTTGATGTTGTTGCGTGCGTACGGGTTCGTAATGGATCGAATGCACGAGTCGATAAAAAGTTAATAAAAGTTATTCTTATCCCAAGAAATAAGAAAAAATGCTAAAGTTTCCTCGGAGATATTCGTACAACAACCTTAAATAAAACTCAAACTCAAAATACAGAGAAAGCTAATGCAATCTCACCGCGAATTCGCTACAATCATTAACAGCAATAAGTAAATAACTACAGTTCGTGTAACTACAACAACTGAATTGAGATGTTTTCCTCAAGCGTTTTAATCGTTCACGAGACCGTTCTGGTACTTTCTCGATTTTTCTGGAAGCAAAAACAATTACGAAGTATCTATTTATTAAATGCCCGAGCTGCTATTAACTGATGAAGAATCTGAATGTATGTATATAGATCTGACTCCCTTGAATATCTTCATTAGCAGTGTTGTTAGAATGACTACAAATAGGATGATATTGCAAATTAATAGCATGACAAGCCTACTGCTAAAGGTCATATCAGTATTACTAAGAACATTCATGATCCTACTCTCCTGATGCCTTCAGACATCATAGAAATGACTTACGTGTTTGACAAGCCATTCGAGGTAGTTTTTGCTGCTAGGAATGAATGTAATGACAACACATTCAATTTAAATGTCGATGATCTAATCTGGTTCACATATGGATCAAAAAAAGAAAATCTCTCAGGACTGGGAGTACATGGTGTATCACCCAGAATTAATCCTCTAGAATTCTTGGGAGGTTTTTCACTGTCTTCTAGGCAGAAGTTCTCTCTATTACCAACTGCCTACAAATAAATATAAGAAAAGGCTACTACGGTAAGCGGATTCTTATTTTTAGTCACTCTCAAGCAGCCCTTAAGGTTTTATACTCATTTTAAATTACATGAAAGATTGTTTCGGAGTATAGGAACCTTCTAAGAGAACTCACAAATAGAAACAAAGTAAGCCTAATCTGGGTACCAGGATATAAGAAAATTGAAGGTAATGAAAAGATAGATGAACTCTCAAAACGAGGATCGTCTTTTAATCCAATAGGTGTGGAATGCTTTTGTGGTATCAATATGAAGATTGCAAAGAGTGCCCTCTTTAAATGGGGAAAACAGGCGATATATAAAGTTTGACTTGATTCTTCTGCACGAAAACATGCCAAAAGTGTGACTATCAGACCTTCTGCAGAAGACTGCCTCTGAAATTTTTAAGTGCCCAAGACTGATGATACAAATAACTGTGGGCTTCATAACGAGGCACTACTATTTCAGAAAATACCTTCATACTATGGGACGTTTTCAGTAACATTCTATACTGAGGAAATGCTGCAAAGAAGGAGAAAACAGCAAGCCATATTATATATGATTGTGATGCCCTTGCCCTTATTCACTTGACTACTTTAGGTATTATCAGTAGTAAAGAGTTACACATGAGCTCTATTAAGAGGCTGTCAGACTTTATAAACAAAGTGGGAAACCCAAACAAATAGAGCTAGGAATCATTGGGTTGGTGCGTTTGGCACAAAATGTTATTCAGCAAAGGTGCCTGATACCTGACAAACTCAACTTGAATAATAAGAAGAATGTACCTATATATGTATGCATGCCTGTGGTCATAAAAACACTTCCCCGATATATGAATCCCTAAAAACCAGTCCACTGAAGCAATAGAAATTATTCCAGGTACTATTATTTGAAATTACGTGCTCGAGATTGTAATAATTTAAAACAAAAGATCGCGAAATTTTCAAATGGCAACACCTACGTTTTTCCCGCGCAAATGGATCAGCGCGTTGGAAATCCTAAGTGACGTTGGAGAGATACACGTATGACGAAAATTAGCCGCACAAAATATTTGCAAAAAGCTGCAATTTAAACGACCTATGATAACATAAGAACGGATAGACACAAAAGTTTTATTGGAATTACAAGTTTTCAACGTTCCCACATTCGCAGAAGATAACGCACTGCATGCGGGAAATTGTTGACAACTCAGACAAATGTAACAGTTCGGGAGGAATTAGTATAACTTCATGTTTTATGGCATGTTTTATGCCTTTCAATTCTGGCAAATCTCATGGATTTGATGTTTACACCTTAGATTTCAGATAACCCCAGAACCATAAATACATCGGAGTAAAATCGGGACCACGAAACTGCAAAGTTACGATAGATAACTTTTAACTTTGAAAATCCGTAAAAATTCTTTTCCCTCTCCTTGTATTGTCAGACAGTAGTCCTTTGGCAATGCTCTAATTTGTAAATGTTTTCGTCAAACGTGTATTATTCCAGCACCACTCATGGTTTTTCAAGATGCTGACCAATTTGCGCAAGTGAGTGTTGCATTCTAAAATTCCACACTTTTTTTTCACTGTGATTGTAACCATGAGAGCTATAGCATTTTAAATCCTCATAATTTCAAGCACATACCTTCAAATAAAAATATCTGAAATTTCATTTCGATTGGTTGAGAGGATTGCTAAATTGGTTGAGAGGATTTGGGCTTCGACGTGTATGTTTGACTGAGTTCTTCAGCTAAATATGTGTTACCAATATGTGCCAAATACATTTAACCGAGGCTTCCCTCGCGTTAATGTCGTTAAATAAGTTTCAAAGGCTATTAAAAATAAAATAAAATAATTTGATTTTTTTTCTTATTGCCTGACCAGAATAATCAGGATAAAATTTTAGCTACTATTAACTTATTTCTTATGTTAAAAATGCACGCCGCGTAAAATTTCAGTAAATACTGCCCTTCTTCACTGTGATAAAAAGAAATCCATATTGATGTCGCTAAGCTGCTATTCTGCTTGATTTTTAAAATCCGATTTGGATATATCAAACATTGCAACCTTATCTTATGATTTTTTTTGGTTTTGCTGAAATATTCTAAAATAAAATATAATTTAAAAAACTGAAAAACATGCTTTATTAAGATATCTCACTACAAAAATAAAAAATTTTCATTACCGAGATTTCAAAAAGTTAAATGTTTGCGTGGTTTAAGCCACGCACCTGCGCGCGCAGACAAACATTTTCATCGTTTAACTTATTGTTATGAAACTTTCAACATTTAATGTTTATACAACGACATAAGCTATAAAACATATTATATAGTTTAAGTTTCAACAGATAAAATACATTTTATAGCCTACAACCTTTTCTAATATATCAGAAAATTTTCTTGAAACTTTCCTGATGATTGGTGAAGTAATTAAGGCGTGAAAGCGTAACAAACAAATAAACTCGCATTCGCATTTATAATATTAGCTAGGATTTTGGCCGAAATTGAACTTTGATTAAAATTGAACTTTTATTGCCGTTCTGCAAAGCGAAACGCATTTGAGTTTCAAGTTTAATCAGAAAACTCAGTGAAATAGAAGAAGTGTGTTGACATTCTACGAAAGGTAATATATTTATTGTTCGAATTTAATGGCACTGTGGAAAAACGGTAGCCGTTACAACCACCAAATTTTGAAAACGCTTAATTTTGAAAATTCTGAAAATTCACGAAATTTTGAAAAAGTCTTCCTCTCGAACATGTACACCTTGATGGCCGAATTCTGAATTTTGAATTTGCTTTATTTTTATTTCCTAGTTTGCAACAGTTTAAGGAGATTTTATTAAAAACTCAGCTATATGAAAGCTTTGTATTACCACTCGAGAAAACATATATTAACAATTTTCTAAATTTAATCAAAAAAAACACAGTCATATAAAAGAAATAGTATGTTGCCAATCGGCAAAATGCAATATGTTTGTCATTCGAATTTTATTAACAAACTCAGCGATTCAAAAGAAATGTGTTGTCCCTGGCCGAAATGAAATAGTTTTATCTTTCCCGTGGCAGAGTCTTGACGTTCAGCAACGCGTAAAGAAAATATTTGGTTTTTCTTACAAAGGAATTCTTTTATTAATTAGCAAACTAAGCGATTTAAAAGCAATAAACGCAGATTAATTTAAATTATTATTAATAACTATATGGATTCATTAAAACCATTATATTTATATATATATATTTCTTTTTTTTGTAATAACTGTTTTAAGAGTCTATTTTTAAAAAGAAATCAAACTGTTTCAGAAATCGCAAGCATTTATTTCTGCATTTTGAATCCCACTTCTAAAAATAATTACAGAAAAGAAAATTATTTTTGTTAAGAAAAATAAATCCGTTTTTTAATACTGGAAAATGAATTTACATTTCTTTTTTTAATTATGAGTTACGTCTTTCATCTATGCTTTAACGCATCTTAATTCCATAAGCTCGTTCATAAACCCCAATTCTGGGAAAAAATATTTTTATCATTTCCGTTATTTCGAGCGTAAACCGTCTTGTGTAACTACACTGCTGTGGCAGTTCTTCGATGAGTGACGTTGATTATCAAAGCAGCTGCTGCCCAAAACGATTTTTCACTGCCGTAATTATAAGACCAAGTTGTAATTGAAATAGTTGGTGGTGGGTGCTTTCAAAATATTGGTTTATGATGACATAATGGGAAGATTTAATAAATCATCTGCTTCGATTAAATTATCTTGCGACAACAATTTTCCAGGCAAATATGTTTATCAAAAGAATTTGGAGTTGGAGGAGAAGCGTTCATTTGAATAGATTATTTTGCGATTAAATTGTTACTTGCTAGCAGAAATTGAAGAATTAGGAAAATTCGTTGATTAATATTTTGAAACATTTGCAGTACATTATAACAGTTTTACTCGTATATAGAATACTTAAAAAGAGCATGTAGGCTTAAGATGATTGTTTGTAGAAGTAACACTAATTAATTTAATAAATACAGATAGTTAATTATTAAAATCTTAACGTCCTATTTTATTATATGTAAGCGCTTGGACGCTAATTATTAAGTTACGTTACCGTCTTCTGTTTTTTTTTATATAAATCTACTTTATATAATAGTACTTTGTTAGTTCTATTTAGAATTTAGAAATATATGACAGTTAAAAAAATCTGAAATGATTCAGATTTTAAATTCGTACCAGAGGGTTTTCAGCAACATACGGCAACAAGATATTTTTGAGCGACATAAGTGTCCACGCGCTTAAATAGGAATAATAAAATAACTAAAAATTTAAATAATAATAAAAAAATCTGAAAGCTTTCAGATTTTATATTACCTCTAAAGGGGAGTTTTTTTAACGTTTTGTGTGCTATCTTCATTTATTAAATATCATGTTCTTCGCACTTAAACCATAGAATTCAATTCAACAGCAATATCTCAAAATATTTTTTAAATGAGCATATCTTTCGAATTTCCAATACACAGTCTCGAGCGCTGGAGACAAAAATGTTTTTTTTTCCTACATTATTGCCATTGCTCGCTTTGAAATCGTTGAATTTCTTAATAAAAAATTCGTTAAAGTTTTACAAAATATAAAATAGATAATAAAATGAATTCCAAATTCCAAGTTCGGGCTTGCAGATCCCCATATTCGAGTGGAGGACAACTTATTGAAAATTTGATGTCTCTAGGTACCGTTGTTTTTTCGCAGCGCGAGAAACATACATACATTCATGGAGATTCTTCATTATTTAATTTCTTTAAATATAATGCGCTGCTCTAATATATGGTGGCAACAATTTGAAAAATGATCCCACATTGATAGTGAACCAAAGCAAAATGCCAAAACGAAATTAATAGCCCTTCTGGGCTAACGCCCTTTGGGATAAAAACAAGTTATATACGGCAAAAGCGATTCGACGCAAAGCGAGTGTAAGTTGTAAGCCTTATAGCGTTCTCTGAAAAGCGATTCGACGCAAAACTGAGAATAACTGATAAGCTTTACAGGTATTATAAGCATTAAAAGTGATATGCATTAATTTCCTAAGAGCAACTATTGAATAACATAATATTTTTGAGATTTATAAACGTCCATGCAGTATAAGCGTTATAAAAATACGTTATGAGGGTCACTGAAAGAATTTAAAGACGGTATTGCGTATTGCCTCTCTCCCTCAGTTTTCTAACGCGATGTCCTGAAAATAATAATAAAAAAAATATTCTTTAATGCGATTAGAGAACGAGCTTCCCTAAATTTTAAAATGAATTCGTCTACGCAGTGAGAGTTTCATCTTACTAACAAAAATAAAACCTCGCAAACTACCTGCGAAGGTCACGCCGAACCTTTCCTTTCTAACTCTCGAATTTCATGAAGGCTTCACAAGAATCGACCCATCGGAGCAAAGAAAACGCGAATTGGCATTCAGTCTACGATTTCGCGAAGTTGGCTACACATTCTTGATTATTTATCAATGATTTGAGTCCTGGGGAGTAGTAGAGACAACAACAAGAATGGCTGAGATTCAAGTTACAGGGAAGTATAAATGAAGATATTTTATTAAATATTGTATTTTTAATCTACTTTGTAATCTTATTAGAATGTAGGTTTCTTTTAAAGGAATAATATTGTGATAGTTATTTGTAGTTTATCCATGACTACTTTTCGTTTGTTATGTTCTCACTTTAACCGTATCATTCGGGTATTAAATTATCCCGTTTCGATTTTCAGGCGATAAAAGCAGTAATAAAGGGAGAAAAATACGTGAGGAAATAGGTATTTACAGAAAATTACAACGATATTAATTCTGTAGGATAGAGATCGCCAGCTTCTGTATGTGTATATATAATCAATACATGTTTGAAAATAAATTTAATTTTTAATAACTGAGAAAATTTTGCATAATTTGGATCGATTTTTTTTGTAATATCTTGTAGAGTCATTAGGATTTTTTGATGCTGAGAGACGTGAAAAATGAGCAAGGGCCTCGTCGGGACTCGAACCTTGGACCTCTCGAATACGCTCAAAGTTTGCTGACCATTACACCTCTAAGATATGCTAAGAAGGCGGGAAAAATCCTTATACACTCCCTCTTTTAAAGGGCGACTGGGGGATTACGGGAACCAATCGCCAAATCCTGGTGGTGGAGAATCATCATCCACCACCTTTCTTAGTTCGGGCGCCACTGTAGTGACATGAGGTATTTTTTGAACGCAGGAGACATGAAAAATGAGCAATGCCCTCGCCCAGACTCGAACCACGGACCTCTCAAATACCCGTCGGGCTTGCTGACCACTACACGAAGGTATGCTAAGAAGGCGTGAGAAGTACCTTATAATCAGAATAGCAGAAGTTTGCAAATGTAAGAATTAACTGACGTTCCAATATATGAATTAATATCATTTGTAAAAATTTAAAATTGAAGGTAAATAGTAATTTAAAAAATAAGGATAGCTTTCTTCATCCTCGAAATTTCATTTCATCTAAAACCGCCAGAAACATTTTTGTTTCCCTGTAAAGGGTTGGTATTTAATTCTTATAAATATTAAGCCAATGAAATCTAAAAACTATTATGCAAAAACACTTTTTTTTTTCAAAATCATGATTTTTTTTTCTAAATAAGCCGAAATTAATTTTCGGTGAAATTTTATTTGTAACAAATTTATATAAGTTTTAAGCTTCAAGCATGCGCACCAGTTAGTTTCACATATCGGTTCAGAAAATGATATAACTTTTATTGTATGTGCACGGCCAGGTTTAAAAATCTGAAAGTCAGCCTAAAGACTTTTAAAATAAGAAATTTTGCATACGTATATTTTAAAGAAATAAAGGGGAAATTAAATGATCCAGCTTTATGGAACGAACCTTCTTTTTGAAATGTTTCATTGTTAACTTTCTCTCATTCTACTTTCGAGCAAGAGTCTAAAGACTTAGACTACTTTTAGACAAGCTGTTTCTTGAGACTAGTTTTTCATCCTAACTTCTAGAATATTTAAATTGCTCTAAACTGTGACGGCTTCCTTCCCAGTAATATTTACAGTATTTCTGCAATATCCAGAAGATTTAGGAAGTATAAAAGATAGTTGATTTCAAAGACAGTTTTAGATCAGCTTTTTTATTTTGACTTGAGAGCATTTTTCAAGAAATCATGTGATGATATTTTAGCAAGGAAACACTATATACCATATACGACAGGCATGAGATAATTTGAATGCATTACTATCTTGAATTTACCAACAGCTAAAAGGCAATACAGACAGACAATAATCAATTTATTTATCAAATATAACGTTATTCGTCACATATGCCACACAAAATTCAACAGCAAAATTATAAAATATTTAAAAGCAACGTATCTTTAGAATTTCCGATATAGAGTACTAGCGGTTGCCATTCATTTTTCTATATTCGCTATTTAGTTCTTTAAAAATTAGCCGCTTGCTCAGACATCCCCGTAAAACAGTATATATTGATTTCAATGAGTTCAGTAGTGGAATTTCATAAAATTATTTAATATATTTAATTAACAATTTCATGATCGTATTGCATTTTTATTTAAATCAATCATATTAAAAAGTAGAAAATACATTCTTATCAACTGTGTTTATTGCTTTTTAAATCGCTTATCTTGCTACTCAATAACCTATCAGATTACATCTGGAAATGAAATAGCTTAGGCTTTACTGAATGGCAACAGACTAGAGCATAGTAAATAAAGGTATTTTTTATTTTCGGCAGTGGCGGCACATTGCTTTCATATAATTGAGTTTCTTGATCGAAATTGAAAGATAAATATCTTCCATTTTGCCCAATGGCAACATAAGGAGCACTGAAGATTATTTATTTCATATTTTGTGCAAATATAATGATTTTTTTAAACGAACAGAGCAATTTGAAAGCGAGAATTAGCAACACTGATCGAAATAAAACATTTTTATCTTCTTAAAAATGTTTTATTTCGAACAGTGTTGCTAATTCTCGCTTTCAAATTGCTATGGTCGTTTAAAAAAATTCATTATATTTGCACAAAATATGAAATAAATGAAAATCAAATAAGATATTCAAAATTAGAGCTTCGACTTGTACATATTCGAATGGAGGACTACATTTATTAAAAATTTGGCAACTCTAAGTGCCGTCTTTTTCCCGTAGTGCGAGGTACGTACATACATACATACATACATACACACATATAGGTCCTTCATTAGCTTTAATCTTTTAAAGAATACATTTCGATAACACTTGGTGGCAACAATATGAACAATATGAAAAATGAATCAGATACAAAAATGATGCAGACAAAAAGTGAGTTCCGAGACTAATATCCCCTCGGGTGTTAAAAAAGAAGAAAGTTCGGATACTGTAATATATACTGAGATCAGCAAATTATAGTAAATTATAAAATTATTGAGCGTAAATGATTGAAAATCGAATTTTAATTAAATTCATCCTATCTGTTTCAATATACCGTATTTTCTCGAGTATTTCCCTCCTTTTTTAAAACTTTTTATCATTTGAAGGGGAAGGGGAAAATTATGCTAGTAATTTAACCTCCAAAGAATGCGGTTGCATTAAGAACATAACAAATGAAAATGGTCAAGTAATAAAGTACAAGTAACTATTATCACAATATCATTTCTTTAAAAGAAACCTATATTCCAGTGAAAGAAATAATATTAGCATTACACCATCTGACAGATTTTTGAACGGTTCAGGAGTTTTGAAACCTGACGGTAAGTAAGTCTCCAGGGTCCTCGCTGTGAGTCTCAAGGGGTACCTCACGTGAATGAATTTTGACCGCAGTTCTCAAGAGGGACATCGAAGGAACGAAGGAGAAAGGAGCAAATAAAAAGTTTCGGATTTCGAAACATCAAAATTAGGTAAGGCAACAATGCGATGAAACGCAAATAATATAAGTAAGGTGAAATCACGTCTTTGAAAAGTTTATCAAGTATGGGAACACATGCCACATCCGGGTAGCTTAAAGAAGAACTTGCACAAAATGCGTTTCAAATAATAAATACAAGGGAAAGTAAAATGGATGAAATGCTAATACAAAAAATGCAAATGGCAAATAGAATACATTGAACAAAAATAAGAATAATCAAGGGAATAAAGTTTACCAATAAACTAGCCTTCAGGGGAAAATCCATGTACAATAGAGGAAAAGATAAATTATGTGAATATTTAAAAAAAATTAAGACTTAGTGTTAAATAGTTAGGGGGGGAATACGACAGGAAATACGATGTTTGCTGATACTAACATGTGGGATGAATAATCGTATCGGTTGTTTTGCACTTTATCGGGCTAATATCGATACCTATTCTGTGAAATAACCAGTTAAGTATAGAATTAGACTTTGTCACACACTTTAACCAATATTACCTACTTAATTAAATAATTAAGTAATTCTATGAAATAACGCATTTCATACTTTAACAAGCACACACATCTAAATTCATACTTAATTAATTTTAATTAGAATCAATTTTAGCGGAAAAAAATAAAGAGCTCAACAAAATAGTTTTATCTCTACACTTTGGAAGAATACGCGGAGTTATTTCGCAGCAATACGTAAGCAAACACTTACACCACTTTTACTATGATTGGGGGGGGGAGAACCTGAAAGATGTAATGCCAAGTGCACAAGAGAGAGTTTCTAATTATCGTGGAAAAGGCTTGTGGGGACTCTTATTAACGCAACCCTTCTTATCGATATTACTGCATTTTTTCCCTCTTCTGTCTTTAGCTTATTTTTTAAGTTTGCCTGGAGGAAAGTAGCTGAGGTTTTTTGGAGCTCAACTGAATTAATTTAGTAACCATCGCATGGTGTACTTAAATAAGAAATAAAAATGCATCGTCTAGGGTATTTCAATTACATAACTCATTTCGTGCCCATAAAAAAGAAGTTGGGAAAATAAAAAGGAAGGATCCCTCATCAGCTTAAAATAATAAGGCGTCATCAAAAATACATTTGATTTTCGTTATCATTTCATTGAAAATATCTGTATTTTCAATACATATTTTTCCTCTCAAAAAATAATACTTTTCTTCAATTACGGAAGAAAAATCCATTCAGACATGGTCGATTACTTTTCCCTGAATTCGGTGATAACTAATGGACGAGTCCATTTTTCGGAAATCCCAGGTAAAATCCATAATCGCTTATAAAATAAAGTTCCATCTGTAAAGGAACGGGACATGGGGACTGAATGTGTTTTAAAAAAAGGTGCTTAACAAAGAAGCACAAGAAAAGTATAAAAGGGAAAAAAACTGAAAAAACGGTTTTCATAAAATAGGCTTTTATTTAAAATTTATATGATAATTAATGAAATAAAAGGAGAAAATTAATTTATCATGTAATTTAATGTCAACCGGCCTATTAAATTATACGCGTTTTTTCTACACTTCATTTAAACTTAATTCCTCGAATCATTCCAACTTAATTAACCGATCCCTCAAGGCGATTTGAAAATGACATCAAAAATCGAAAATTTTGAAATTAAATATACCGTCAATTTTTGTCGTACGGAAGTTAAACTTTTTATGACTTTATTTTTTTCATGAAGAGTACAAAACTTTCCCAAAAATAAGTATAGGAACCGGGAGACCGCATTAACAGTTAGATTTTTTCATTTGTCTAAAATAAATTTTATCTTTTTTTAATTTGGCATTGACAAAATATGAATATTTTCGTCATTTGAAACACATCTGTAACTGGAAGTGTATGACAACGACGAACAACTGCGAAAATAAAGGCTGCTTAAAGACTTTTAAGCCGGGTAAGGAAGGTGGGAATATATACATGTTAAATACATTCACTTCCAAAAGTTAAGCACGGAGAGGAAAATGCTAATTTCCGAAAGCCAATCAGAATTGAAGAGGATGCAATTCGCTGCAGAAGTAGATGGAAGTATGCAAATATGTTAGGTAACAGCCAATCACGCTTTCACGTCAAGAAATATGCAAAAAAGGCAGTCTTACAAGAAGCCAGCTTTATGAAGGGTTATAGAAGTTGATTGTAAGTGCTAATAGAAGGTGTTTAAAACTTTCGTACAATTTGTTTTCAAGACATACGTGTTATGACTTCCAGAACATGAATGGGAGATTCTGAGCCCTGCTTCCTGTGGGGCGCATTGAAGCAGGACAGTCGATCACAGATGTTGCTCTTTTCCTCGGCGTTCATCATTCTGTAATTTCACACAGACAGTTGTCCGAAGTCCCGTAGACGGTCGCCCAAGGGTTCGGAAGATCGATATATTGATATTGTAGCCAATCGGAATCGCAGATCGACCTCCACACGTGTGACATCTATGGTTACTGAGTCCATTGGTAAGGGGATATCTGCAGCTACTGTATGCCGAAGATTACATATGAGTGGACTGTACTCCTTGGAATGTGTCTGACTGGGGCAATTTCATGTTTACTGAGGAGTCAAGATTTGCTCTGAAGCCAGATGTATAAGGATATGGCGTGGATCGTATAAGGATATGGCGTGAACAACGAACACGCAATCAGTCCCAAAACATCACCGAACATCACGCATTCCGAGGCGGAAGCATTATGGTGTGAGCAGGGATTTATTAGGATACCGCACCGATCTGCAAATCTTTAAACTGGGTTCTTTGACCGCTGTCCGGTATCGAGAAGAAGTCCTAAAACTCACTGTAAGATTGTACGCTGCAGCAGTTGGCTCTACTTTTGTTTTAATGGACGATAACGCACGTCCCCATAGAGCTGACATCGTCGATGACTACCTGGAGATTGAAGAGATTGCGCGTATGGCGTAGCCAGCATATTCGCCCAACCTTAATCCCATTGAAAATCTTTGGGATGCTCTCGGCCGTGCTGTATCTTCACGTTTCTCACCTCCTGCCACTCTTATCGAGCTGGAAACTGCTCTACAGGAAGAATGGCAATGGCGATTGCTTAATTCTGCGGTTGTTGACCACCTAATTGAAAGCATTGTCACAAGGCGTAAACTGTGTATACAGATGAAGGGGGATCACATATCCTATTAATGTCCTTTTTTTCATTTTATGCTGTTTATTTTCACTTTATACATAATTCCGTTTAAATCTCCAGTATGTCATTATCTGATAACTTACAAATGTTAATTATATTTAATGATTAATATTTAATATTGTTTTCATTTTTATATATAATTTTTGATTTTGTTTTATGCATAAGTATATATGCTACTTTCTTGCCGAATTTTGTGTCAATCAAAGCAGTATTTGTTGATTTTTTTTGCATTTTACATCTTTGTGCTTAACTTTTGAAAGTGAGTGTATAAATATATGATGGCTTTGCTCTCCGCGAATAGGGAACTTATAACTAACTTTTAGCAAGTTCAAGATCTTTCCCCTAGACCAGTACTTTGGAGAAAATTCTGGCATGTTATATAACCGCTAGTATATTCACCGATTGGGCGCCATTTTTCGTCAGACTGCTTCCTGCTATCGCTGCTACAAGACCCTGCGCTGCGTTGGCCATTCTTCTTCCCTTTGTTAGAATAGTTAGGAGGTCGAAAGCCTAAACCTTATTTTAATTTAAATCATTATTGAATATGTAATTTGGAGAATTTCATCAAAAAGAAGAATGATCTGCTGTGGGAGTTGAATAAAGATGTGGAATTAAAAGCCGAATCGTTCTGTGCAGTCATTTTCCAGCTTTTTTCCCAGCCAAATAACGCCCAGACTCTGATGCCAAGCTTTATCATTCCTGTGCCCATCTGCAAAATTATCACGCCCGCATATATATAGATACACACACATATATATAGGCACATATATATATATATATATATATATCTAGCCATATATCACACACATATATACACGTACACATATACACACACACACACACACACATATATATATATATAGTCAATTGGTAGCACACTTGTAATAGTAAATTCTTAATGTTCATTAATAAGTACCTTCAATTTCAATATACAAAGAAAAATATTATTACGGACATGTGTCTAGAGTTTTGTAAATATAAACTTTCAAATAAAAAAAAAAAAACATAATACGTATTACTACAAAATAAATTTCCTTCATCCTAAGTATGACCAAATTAATTTCCGCAAAAACTTTAAAAAATAACCAAAAACAGTTCCCACCACTTATAGCACGTATCAAAACATGTTTTGAATAATAATAAAAAAAAACCTTTTAAGCCACTAGATTACTAATCACCATAATCTAGACCCTACTGCAGCTTATTACTTTACAACACCAGGATATCTTCTATTTCTCAATGAACACCATAAGCACATCATCACAGGTAATTTAGACATTGTCCAAGATTAACAATTAAGAGAACTCATGAAATTATGAAATAAATTTAGGCCAGCCTACAGTATTAAATACTTTCACTGCCTTAATAACGCTGAAAGTAAGCTGAATGAATTTATTATCAAAACAGCATATAAACTTAATCTACGAAGTGATACATTCTTAGAATGGAAAGAAGAAGCTTTTCAACAAAATACATCTATTTGAATAAATTACCAGTAAAACTACATTATATGCCCAAACGGATTTCATAAACATGACGAAATGAAAGAAGTATTCGCATGTATAAATCCTATTTTCGTCTAGTTCTCTACCTTGAGCTAGTTAAGTAGATTTTTAACAAATATAACAATTGCCTTGTCCATTTTTCCCCGACAGGATATATAAATGAAAAAAATTATGAACTTGCATACGATTTAGAAAATTGAATATGACAAAATGTAAGAATGAGTGTAAATAAATTACAAAATAATATTTAAAAATTTTGAAGGGTATGATACATTTTAAAACATTGTTCAGGACAAACCCCTATGTTGCAAGTTTTGCATTTCTAAAAAGTAAACTTGCTTTTTTTTCCTTTTTATTTTAAGGAACTTTTTTTGCATACTACAGATTGCCTTCTTGATCTCTTCGTCAAAATATAAACAACACACTGAAAAACACAGCTGTTTGTGTGGTTGTTCCATGCTTAAAATCACCTGGTGCTGAAACAAAATTGGTACTGGAAGGGCATACTGAAGGTTAAAACTCTCTGGAACACTATTCGAAAGTATAACGGACCTCAACCGCCATCTAGCGTCATTTACAACTTAAAGCGTTCCGATTTAAATCACACCGCTGTGATCACGGGCCTCCAGATTCAGAAAAGCTGATCTTATATACTATGATACCGTGGATCGAGAAAGAAGAATTGCGTCATCACATACACGTGATCACGCTCCTTAACGGGTTGAACAAAAGCTTATAAAAACACTAATTAAAAGGAAAAAAATCTAGAAAGTAACCTAGTTAATATTTTATTACTCTTGCTTTAAAATAGAGTAAGCTTTCATAATCTTTGAAAATTTCAAATCTTTAACATAGATACATTTTTGAATGTAAGAATTTTATAAAGTCTCGTAGAATAATATAATATTATGCACTGGAATAAAATCGAAAAAATTAATTCTTATAATGAGTTATTGATTAAAATGTATACAAACTTCCGAAATGGAAAGAGTTAAAAATGATTTTATATATACCATTATGATGTAGCAACATAATAACCTTGAAACTATCTTTCCAGCAATGCAGAAGAAAAAAACCTCTATTATTTCAAAATTGTAGCATATTTTTTAAGAAAATCATAAGAAAATCTGAAAGCTTCCAGATTCTATATTACATCCAAAGGGGCGTTTTTTAACGTTTTATGTATTACCTTTATTTATTAAATATCATGTTCTTCGTACTTACTCCATAAATTCAATTCAACAGCAATATCACAAAATACTTAAAAGAGAATCTTTAGAATTTCCGATACACAGTTTCACGCGCTGGAGATAAAAAAAAATTTTTTTTCGTATAGTGTTGCCATTCCTTGCTTTGAAATCGTTCAATTTCTTAATCAAAAACTCGTAAATGCAATATATAAATATAAAATTATCACATTATATACAGAGAATAAATAAGTAAATAAAACAATTGCGAACACAATAAAATACATAAAGGCCAAATAATAAACAAATAAGTACAAATATTTATGAGAATTTACAGCAATAAAAATAATTAAAAAATTTGAAAACTTTCAGATTTTATATTACTCCCAAAAGGACGTTTATTTAACGTTTTAATGGGTTGCCTTTATTTATTAAATATCATATTCTTCGCACTTAAGCTATGAAATTCAGTTCAACAACAATGCCGCAAAATAATTTTTAAATGAGCGTATCTTTAGAAATTCCGATACACAGTCTCGCACGATGGAGATAATTTTTTTTTTTCGTGCAGTGTTTCCATTGCTCGCTTTGAAATCGTTCAGTTCGCTAATCAAAAATTCGTTAAAATTTTACAAAACCTGAAATAGATAATAAAACAAATTCCAAATTCCAAATTTGGGCTTCCAGATGCCCATATTCGGGTGGAGACGTACGTTATTCAAAATTTGATGGGTGTAGGTACCGTTGTTTTATCACAATGCGAGAAACATACATACATTTATGCAGCTTCTTCATTATTTAATTTCTTTATATGTAATACAGAGCTCTAATATTTGGAGGTAACAATTAAAAAAGTGATTCGTCGTTTATAGTGAATCAACGTAAAATGCCAGAATGGAATTAATTGACGTTCTAGGCTCACGCCTTTCGGGCTAAAAAAATTTAAAAAATCACCTAATTAATATTTTTATCATTTTTCTTTTAATAGAATGTGAAAAGTTTGCTTATAAATCCGTAAAAGTTCACAATTTTATAACCGATATAATATTTTTAGACGCTGAAGTTTTAAATCATAAACGTGAAATAACCAAAAAAAATTCAGCGATTTCGAAAACTTGTTAAAAAATTTAGAAATGAAAGCTAAAATTTGATGCAAATTCGTTTAAAATATATTTTCTGCTCTGTCCAATATACAAACACTAAATTTCTGAGAACTTTATTGCGGAAATGTGCGAAAACTCGTTTAAACATTAAATTTAAAAAAGCCTAAATCAAGTTTTGAAACATTTGCCTTACCGCATTGCATCGTCATCCGCAAACAGTGTGTGTACAAAATCTGAACGTGATAATTTATCAGGAAGAAGGTTAAAAATCTGGGGCAAGCTTCCGACCATAGTGACAAACATCAGGAGTGAAATAAATAACAGCTGATATTATATATTATTACACTGAAAGTTAAAATAATCAAATAATCTTCCTAATCCCAATGGCATATTTCCAAATGAAGTTTTTTTTTAAATTTTAGAGTATAATTTTAAGTTAAAATTCTTCTATTCTATACCTGCTTGAAAAAGAGGTTGAGATCTATTCTCAAACTCTCTTATAAATTATTAGTATTTTTTACTATAGTTTTTGTGATTTCAATAGCCAAGAACTGCGATGAAAATAGTTTAAAATTTCGTTGCCGCAAGAGGTTTCAACAGCAAATATAATTATAGTTTTAAGACTTCTAACCTCTCCAGCTTGTAAAGCACGATGTTTCTAAGCGCCAATAATATACATAAATATTACGGAACTTCGACAATTTGAAATTTAGAGTACGTTAAAAAAATTGTTTCCTTTTGGTGTCGTTTGGTTTTTGAACCTTTATTGTGTTCTTCTTACTTCACCGTGTATTACGATACTATTCCCCGATATTTCTAATTTAATTTTAATGAATAAAGCAAAAAATATTTCTGTTGATTTCCCTGAGCTTATTTAATATCTAAATTTTAGTATTTTTTCAAAAGCTATTAAAAGATTTTTTTTTATTGTTTCTTCTTGTCTTTGCGTTATGGAGCAATTGGTAGCATTCTTGGTCAGCAATCGAGAGGTCTGAAGTTCGAATCTCGGTTAGGGTACTGTTGATTCGTCAAGTTTCCTAGCTTTAAAAGCCTACCAGTGGCTGAACGGTAAAGTCGCTGAAAACTGGTAGTTTTGTCTGAGGTTATAATCCCGCGAACGGGTTGGCTGCATAGCAACAACCAAAATATTGCTAAAGTGTATACAAGCAAGTTTCCGCAAGTTTCCCTTAGAATGTCCTCCACGAAAGCATCTCTTTCCTTGGGCAGATAGCCTCGAGGCTTTGCCGTAATTGATTAAGCCAAGCTAAACCAAACCTAGCTTTAAAAAATATAAATGACTACAAAAAAAAAAAAAAAACGCGTCCGAACTAAAATGTTGTCGACAATAATTTACCGTCACCTGAATGGGGTGATTGGGTCTCTTTCTCCCCAGTCGCCCTTTTAACGGGGAAGAATGTAAGGAATTTTCTCTTTCTTTGCTCTTGCCTTCGTGTTGTGCTTTCGGCTAGTATTCGGAAGGTCCGGAATTCCAATCTCGGAATATCGTCCATTTTTTGCATTTCTTCTTCTTTTGCATTTCTTCTAACTGACTCTACAATAAAAAAAACAATTTTTTAAATGCTTTTCAGAATGCAAACAATCATCGGGCCTTCTTAGTAACTTAGAAATTTAGTGAATAACTTAGAAATTTTCTTCTATTTATCTAGGAATTTATTCTTCCACTTTAGCAATATTTAAGACTTATTAGCACCAGACGTACTATTAAGCTCTACATTAAATTTTTTGCCCCTATTTTTTTGCATCATTATTACTTTTCAAGCAAAAGGTTATTGGTATCAAATGCGATACTTTCAAAGAAATAATATAGCGAATGAAAAATAATATATATATGACAACACAAATAAAAGGATGGCATCACCAAATTCACCGCCAAGTACTACTTTTCAAGAAACAGTATAGCGAATATTAAAAGAAAAAATATGATGTGTACACCGCATGACTTCCTTGTACGGAATATTAAATTATACGCATTTTTTCTTGGCACTCTGTGGCTAGGTTCATTTAACAGCGTTATATCTCATTCATTTTATAACTCAGAATGCACAAAAAATTATATCATCTGAAAAATTATCTGATCGTTACCACACGTTCTATTCAAATACAATATTAAATCTAAAACGACATATAAAAAAATTAAGGAAAAAAAAAAAGAAAAGAAAAGAAACAGTTTTTCACAGACGATTCAGTATATCTCATTCATTAAATTCAGTTCTCACTTTGCGACAAGGCAAAAATACAAAAAAACTGAAAATATCGATATTAAAAATTACGAAGTAAATCTTAAACACTTATTTCCTCGAATAAATTCCAGAATGGATTAAGCATGATTTAATTCGCAATAATAAAAAGAGGCGTTATCTTTTCTGTTGCAAAGCTTAGTTTCTCTAAATTGGCAACAAATCCACTATTCTGCTAAGTTTCAAATGTAAACAAATATGGCTGCCATGGGAAAAATGATTAGACTTAGCCGCACTTAAACAACTCTTAAATTGTTGCTAATTCTACAAATCTTGTATGCAGATTTATTAAAGGCATAAAAACCTTAACCAGAAAATAAGGACAACATAATTCAATCATTTTTAAAGCAAAAAATGCACAATTTACCAACATATAAGACTAAACAAACTAAGCTCACTGAGTCGAGTAACAGAGCGGATATATATATACATATATACACTCACGTTTGTGAAAATTGCAACACCAAGAAGGAATCGTCATAATTGAATGCAATTTAATACACAGTTGAGTGGTAGTGGTACAAATAAATGATTAAATGTTCAAAGCAAACAAACAAGAACAAGAGATCAGAATCAGTATTTTGTGTGGCCACCACGCGCCGCAATAAGTGCTGCTACACGACGTGGCATGGAGTCAAACAAAGTTTGAATGTCTGACTGAGGAAGAGCATTCCATATCGTTTGTACGCGTACCCAAAGTTCGTCTGCAGACGCAACAGGACGAGGATCACGAGCAAGACGCCGACCAATGACATCCCACACATGTTCAATTGGCGACATATCCGGGGAACACGCAGGCCAAGGAAGAAGCTGTACGTGCTGCGCTGCAAAGAAGGATTTAACAATCCGAGCAGTATGAGGGCGGGCATTGTCCTGTTGAAATACAGCGCCTGGCAAGCTTTGAAGGAAGGGAACAGCTTCGGGCTGTAGAACTTCACGGATATACCGGTTGCTGTTCAGATTGCCCACAATTCGTAGCAATTGAGATCGTCTATGATATGCTATGGCGCCCCAGACCATAACTCCGGGTGTTCGTCCACTGTGGCGTTCGATAATGCACTCCGGAAGGTGGCGTTCACCGGCATAGCGTCTGACACGAATGCGGCCATCATGGTACCACAAATTAAAGCGGGATTCGTCAGAAAACACGACATGCTGCCAATCAGCACGCCAGTCTCTATGCTGATTGGCCCATTGTAGCCGCAGGCGGCGATGGTCGTGCGTTAGGGGGATCCTGTATAAAGGAGTCCGTGCGCGCAGTCCACACTGCAGCAGACGTCTACGAATTGATGAAGCACACAATGAAACACCTGTAGCTATTGACCACAGTGCTGCCAATTGTCTAGAGGAAGCTGTACGGTCCGTCCGCGCCATGCGGACCAGGTGTCTATCATCGCGAGCTGACGTCACATTTCGGGGTCCACTCCCGGATTTCCGAGTTGTCCGACACTCGTCCGTCCACTGCTTCCAAACGCGCATCACTGTGCTGCTGTTACGCTGCACACGAGAGGCTACTGCACGATACGACAATCCAGCTTCACGAAGGCCGATGATTCTCCCTCGTTCAAACTCTGTAAGTTGTTCAAATCTCGCTCTCTTTCGTCGACGAGGCATAAGTACAGATTGAGTTAACGTTTACCACTAGCAGATAACCACCGATAACCATACACGCCTCGCTACAGCCGTCTATTTATTCGGATCCATCAGCCGTTCAGAGGGCGCTGCTCAGCATACGCATGCGCTACGGATTTGCAATTCTAATCATTTGCATATCATGCGCTACTTTGCATTTCCTGAAAATTTCAGCTCAGTCGCGTAAGTCCTTCATGGTGTTGCAATTTTCACAAACGTGAGTGTATTTATGTACTTTTGATGGGGCCGATTGCAACCAAAATAGGAGGTGCACATCTACATGTTAAAGCATATACAAAATTGTAACGTTCTGAAGCTACTCTTTTTTGAATTATGCGAGATATATACATATACAAGTATATATGTACGCACAACTGCCACAAAAAAATCTCTTCAAAATCCATTTTGAATCAGTTTTATAATTTTTTTGGGGAAAAAGAGTCATTTATGCTCTCCTTACATTCAGATATCACGAAAAACATCGTTAAATAACATTCGATAGTGGTCAAAATGTATATTTTCGTTGAAATGTGATACCCGAAATTTTTCGCAATTACAATACTTCCTTTTTACTTCGTACGAGGAAGTAAAAATTGTGGGAAATCTCTGTCGAGGATTCTAAAGACATTCTGTTTTTAAATATTTTGCGATTTCGCTCTTGAATTTTATGGGGCATAAATGCGAAGAAAGTGATGTTTAATAAATAAAATTAAAATAATAAAAGTTAAGAATAAAAAATATAAAAGTTGTGAAAGTCATCTTATTAAGAAAACTCAATGCTGATAAGATGAACTGAAAAAAGACTGATGGAAAAATTAATGACATCTGTATCTAGAATTCTAAACATACTGCTTTTAAAAATTTGTTATTCGTTGTTGCTGTTGTTGTTATTGCACTTTATGTGGGTATATGCGAAGAAAGTGATGTTTAATAATTAAATTAAAAAGACAAAAATGTTCTGTGAGCATTCTTATTAAGGAAACTGAACATTGATATGACAAATTCAGAAAAGACAGAATAAAATATGCAAATATAGGGTAACAATCGCGAAATTTGTAGGGTTTAATGCTGTAACGGGAATTGTAAAAATAGGTTGTTTTGAAAATTTTGTGCTTTTAGTATTGAATTTTTTGTGCGTAAATACGAAGAAAGCGATGCTTAATAATAAAGTTTTAAAAACAAAACAAAAATTGTGTTAGCAGGAGTTAGACAAACAGCAGATTAGTAAATTCCAAAATCAGCGTAAGCATAAAGGACCTTAACTAACCCTCTGGTGAGACGTTAAAATCTGAATCCTTTCAGCTTTTCTTTCTCTTTTATCTATTTTATTCTACAAAGATAATATATTTTTAAGAGATAATACATTTTTACTACTAACTTTTCCCGGAATCAAAAGAATGATCTGCAAAACATCCTACTTTATTCCTGCTCACATTAAAAAATAAAATTTTACAACCCCGAATATATGCATTATATTCTGATATCTTTAAAATGCTATAAAATAGAAATCAGTTGTTTTGAGCTATAAAGATTTAATAAAATCGCAAACAAAAATGAAAGAAAGAAGCTCATTTTTCTGAGAACTGAATAGAAAGGCATGTTAATAAATAAAATTTTCTTACTTCTTTAAATCTGTTTACATCTTTGGTGGAACATATTGAAGGAATGAATCTTTTTGGACACTAAAGCAGCGTACAAGTTTTCCATGCATCGAATAACCATCCTTAACATACTAGGTTTACTCGAACATAAAACGGAAAAATCCGGGAATTCAAGCCCATTCTGCGAATAGTATTGCCCAGGAAAACGCCTTTCGATACTTTATAATCCTACTTCAATTTCTTCCTCCTTCAACGCCTTTTCAACACCCCCGAGAAAGACGAGAACTAGCTGTATAAAGTCTCGGAATTTACGGTGGCGGTGAACAAATCTTCAGTCAGAGTTCAAAACAGTGCAAAACAAGAAACAGTTCTCAAAGAAAAAAATAATAACAATAAAAGAGGAAAAAAATAAAATTTCTGAAAAGTTAGCTACCTCGTAAAATACAGAAAAATCGTCCAACTCGATTCCGTCTGTTCCCACGAGGCAGCTGTAGAAGTCGGGCTTCAGAAATAAAACTTGAAAGGTTTTCCGGAACAAGGTGGCAACGCTGCCTTTTCAAACGACTCCGAGGATAGAGGAGTTGCAAGACTGGGCAGTTGTAAAAAAGGTGCATTCGACAAGTTTTAGGGTTTTTTAGGTTTCTGTCAAAAGAAAAAAGTGTCTAGCGGGCTTGTTCCTTCAGAAAAGCTGTCGTAAAAAGCAAACATGAAAAGCTATAAACAGCTTCGGTTGCAGAGAGTTGCCACTCAAAAATTTCAGACATTTTGTTGAGGTCAAAGAAATCTCTGTTTTTAAGGTGTAGGTCGTTTATAACAAATCTGATGTCATACAGTGAGATTCTTTTTTCCCCACTACATTTCGTAGAACTTTTACTGGAATATACGGAATTTAGTAAGAATTGTGATATTTACCTTAATAGGAATTTAATTCTTAATTACTTAGATAAAAAGCAAAAAAGGAAAAGATGTATTTATTGTGTTGTAATGCTTTTGTTCCCAAAATATAGCTAGCTCTAATATCTCTTTCATTAAATAATGAAGAATCTCTATGTGTATATGTATATATGTATTTGTAAACAAAATTTTTAATTTCAGATCTGGTTTTTATTTATCTCAATCTCTTATCTTTTGATTCAACTTAATAAAGTTTCGATTAACAAAATATACAATACATAATATATGATCACACTACAAAAAAATTAATGTTTTTAAAGACATAGCAGGAACTCAATGCATTTTTACTTATATCAATCGGATTCAAAAGTAGAAAAATAATATTATTATGAGCTGCATCTATCGCTTTTAGATAACTTAGTAACAACAGACAAATTCAATTAAAAAAATAAATATCTTACATTTTTCCGAATCGCAACGAGCTCCAATGAAAAAGGAAACATCGCAAAATCGTGTTTGGAGTCTAATAGCATGTTTGAGCTAATAAATTTTATAGAATTATGTTATGTAGTTTTTCACTTCATAGATATACGGATGATACATAGCGTTCCCATGATAGACTAAACGTATATTTATCTAAAACCTATAAAATGTTTCGCTGTCTCTATTGATTATATCTACCGATAATCACATTAAACTTCAAAGAGCCTTTCTGAGTGACCATTAAAATGCGAATCCTCTCATAGTTTTAAACTTAAAATTGCTAATAGTCTTGAAATGCGATTTTGCAGTGTTTCACTTTTCTTTCGAGTCTACTGCCATTTGAAAAATATAAGACATTATTTTTTCATATTTAATTTGTCTATTATTAATTAACAAACTAAACTATCTCAAAGAAACAGGTGCATATCTTAAAAATATTGTTAGGAAATGCCCAGCTGCAGTAAGATAGCTTCCCCGCAAAGCGTTTTTAGGGTTGCTAGAAAATGGCAAGAGAAGGCAGGATTGCCATTTTTGGCGCGAAATCGCCCTTTTGGTGACATTTGGCGATAAAATTGGCGATATACCGTAGACGGATGGAGAACATGCTAGAACAAATTCTTACCGGTTTAGCCCAGAATGTTCTCGAAGGCAGGCCAAAAGCTATATAAACCTTGCCTATACGCGGAGTAGCAGTCTAGTGTCGAATTGGTCGTCGAGTGCATCGCGAGTTGTTGCATCGAGAGTGTCCATCGTTGAGGCTATTGATGTATCGTCGAGTGCATCGTGAGTTGTACGTTAGTTAACTTAAGAGTACGTTGAGTTCCGAGAACGACTGAACCGAGTCGGGAGCGGTACTGGAGTGCTTTGCCGTGAAGCTGTCTTCACCGTCATAGCCTGATAGCCTGAAAGCTGTGTTGTTGATTGTTTAAGTGTGTTTGTCTTAGATTTTCGACGAATGTAAACGTGTTTTTGGAGCTGTCCTCAGTAATACTGGCTAATAATTTGTGTTTTCATGCTTCATCAAGTGTTGTCGTCTATCACTCCAAATTCAGGAACCATGTAGAATGCAACAATATTATTTTTTCAATTTTTAATAGGACGGCTTGAAATAAAAATGTATTTTATTCATGTTGTATCTAAAAAATTATATTTTATATTGTTTCATTTTTTTAACTATACATAAGATATAGAACGTTCTCATGTGAGTCTAAGTGCCTATTCATCTAATACCCTACAAAATGTTTCGGTATTTCCCCTGAGCCATCTCTATCGATAATTCCTGATATCTACTGATAAACCACTTTAAAAGAATCCTTTTGAGCGATCGTTAAAATCTGCATCCTTTCGGATTTTTTAAAATTGTGTTGATTTTATAATCACTTAGCAAAAGTTCCTGGAATATATCGGCATTAGACATGATTACTTTAAGCCTATAAGTAAACTACTTTAACAGGAAAACTGGCAAAGCAGTTCCAGGGACAGAAACGTCTACTTAATTTTAAAACTATTAATTGGTTTTTTAAGGAATATAAATAGCAGTTAATGATAATACATACACATTCGCCTTAATATTATGTAACTGGCATGCCTAGTACAGCTCATAAATTGAAAAAGAACTAAGGTATTTTGAAAATTCTGAGTCCCCGAATCTTGGAAGAAGAAGGCAAACTTGCTTGCTTTAAGCTAAATTCTAATGCCACCATTGTTTTTTAAATAGTAGACGCATTTATATTTTTCTTATATTTCTATTTTTCTTGTGATGTTACCATACGCTAACGGATCGCCATCCTCTGTTTTATTCATTAACATTTCCTAACGGATGATCAGTTCTATCATTCTATATTTTTTAATTTAAAGACGAGAACTTTAAAATAACTTTAAAATTATAACATTACAATACTCTTTTAAAGAAACGATTTCGGAGTTGAAAAACACGTCACAATGATATAAAGGAGAGTAATTTATGTAGACTAGTTGTACCCCCTTTTGTGTGTGTGTTCGTCAGTTTGCTAATATTTACAGAGATAATGAAGATTTAAAACGTTCTTGATGAGTAATAATTAGCCTAAAGGGCGTTAGCCCAGAAGGGCTACAACTTCGCTTTGGCATTTTGCGTTGGCTCACTATAAAATGTCGGTTCACTTTTCAAACTGTTGCCACCAAATATTACAGCACTGTATTATATTTGAAGAAATTAAATAACGAAGAATCTGCATAAATATATATGTCTTTCTCGCACTGTGATAAAACGACGGTACCTAGAGCCATCAAATTTTGAATAACTTGCGTTTCCACCCGAATATAGGCCTTTCGAAGCCCAAATTTGGAATTTGGAATTTGTTTTATTATCAGTTGCATATTTTGCAAACCTTTAACAAATTTCTGATTAGCAAACTCAACGATTTCAAAGCGAGCAATGGCAACACTCTACGAAAAACAAATTATCTCCAGGGCGCGAGACTGTGTATCGGATACTTTCTAAACATATGCTCATTTTAAAATTATTTTGCGATATTGCTGTTAACTGAATTTTATGGTTTAAGTGTGAACATGATATTTAATAAATAAAGGTAACCCTTAAAAAGTTTTAAAAATGTCCCTTTAGGGGTAATATAGAATCTGTAAGCTTTCAGATTTTGTACTATTACTTTTATGGCTGTAAATTCTCTTAAATATTTGTACTTATTTGTTTATTATTTGGTCTGTATGTATTTTGTTGTGTCCGCAATTGTTTCATTTACTTATTTATTCTCTGTATATTGTGGTAATTTTATGTTTACATATTGCTTATTTTATTTCATTTCGAATTTCGGAAAACTTCTCGTGTTAACGCTGCCTCACATTTGCTTTCGGATACTTGCCCTTTCCTTTTTCACTTGTAAATGCAAAACACTAATAGCAAAACGACTTTTCACATATACTCCACACTCACATACACATATGCTTCTGACCATCTTTTTTAAGTATTCCTCATTTTCGGAAATTTTATTGAAAATAATTTTGGTAAAAAAAAACTTAATTCATTTAAAATATTCTGAAAATGAACTTGCAAAAATATTCAGGCATTTTGAGCAAACAGTTTATATTTAATAAAAACGTTTTTTATCGAATGGCGAGCAATTGCCTTTTTTCCAGCATTGGCCACCCTAAGGGCAGAAGTGGTGACCGCTTTATTGAGAAAGCACATAATAGGCGACCACCGTTACCTCCTATGAGGGGACAGACAATTTACATCCATACCTCCTCCGGGATTCGAACCCGAGCCCTTGTATCGCAGTCGGCTCCTCTAGCCACTACACCGTCTGGACGGTTTTAATAAAACATGAAAATAGCAAGTCATTCAATATTGCTTTGAATCAACTAATTTTTTCGTGTGAGAGTGGTCCATTTTTTCCCCTGCCTATAAAGAATTGCTTTTAGTAGAGCTTTTGAGAAAATGTTACGTTTTCTTCTTCTTTTCACCCACTCACTCCGACAAGATTTAAGTTCGAGGAATATGGAGGAATTTTAATAACTTCAGTATAGTAATATAATAACCACAAACAAATATTTAGACCTCTATATATGTATTTAGAGGTATTTATGTGTTATCGTGACAGAAATCACAAAAGTTTCATAATACGCAAAACTCTAATAACCAGGAGCTTAATAATTATTCACCAGCCATGACCGCATGCAAATATTCAGTTCCCATCGTCACCATTTTCATATGCATTCTTTTTGTTGAATTCCAAGTTCCAACGGCTCTTATAGAAAAAAATCTGATATGTACACCACATCACTTGTACGGAATATTAAATTATACGCATTTCTCATTTCATTTAAACTTATTGGATTGAATTAAATATACTTCGTTGGTAGCACATAAAACATAATAGAATAAATGCACTCCTTAAAATTCAACATATTTGTTTGCCATAGCGACACTTTCGCGCTAGCAGCCTTACATCTCATTCATTTTATAACTCAGAATACTCAAAAATTATGTATATCATCTGAAGAATTATCTAATCGTTGCCATATGTTCTATTAAAATACTATAAGAAATCTAAAACGATATACAAAAGAAATTAAACAAACAAACAAAAACATAAATGAAAGAAACAGTTCTTCACAGACGATTCAATATTTCTCATTCAATTAATTTAGTTCTTACTTCGCGACAAGGCAAAAATATATAAAAACTTAAAATATCTATATTAAAAATTACGAAGCCAATCTTAAACACTTAATTCCCCGAATAAATTCCAGATTGGATTAAGCATGATTTAATTCGTAATAAAAAAATAATTCGTAATAGTAAAAATAAAGGCGTTATCTTTGTTTTTTTAAGCTTAGTTTCTCTAGATTGGCAGCAAATCCAATGTTCTGCTAAGTTTCAAATGTAAACAAATATGGCTGCTATGGTCAAAAAAGGCTTAGCCACACTTAAACAACTTTTAAATTTTTGATAATTCTACAAATATGACATGCAGGTTAACTAAAGGCATAAAAACCTTAACCGGAAGATAAGAACAACATAATTCAATCTTTTATAAAGCGAAAACTGCACAATTTACAAGCATATAATAATAAAGAAACTCAGCTCACTGAGCCAAGTAACAGAGTGGATAGATATATGTAAAATATAAAAAAAATACAATGGATTTGCTCTTCGCGAACAGGCAACCTCTAATAAACATTCCGCAATTTCAGGATCTTCCCCCTAGACCAGTACTTTCGAGAACATTCTGGCATGTTATATAACCGCCGGTATAATTAACGATTATCCGCCATTTTTCGTTTGACTGCTTTCTTCTATCGCTGCTTCGAAACTCTGCTGTTGCCCTTCTCTTTCTTCTTCCCTTTGTTAGAACAAGATATAGCCTTAATTTAGTCTTACTTAATCTATTGAATATGTAATTTGGAGAAATTCATCTAAAAGGAAATTATCTGCGATGAGATTTAAATAAAGATATGGAACTAAAAAGCTAAATCCTTCTGCTTCCTCATTTTGCAGCCTTCTACTCACCCAAACAACGCCAGGACTCTGATGCCAAGATTTGTCATTCCTTTGCCCATCTGCAAAATTATCACATATTTCTATACTTTTAGTGCGGCCGATTGCGACCAAAATGGGAGCTGTGCAATCCTATACGCAAAATTTCAACGTTCTAAGGCTACTCGTTTTTGAGTTATGCGAGATACATACGTACGCACAGACGCCACCAAAAAAAATCTCTTCAGAATCCGTTTTAAATCCATTTTTTGTAATTTTTTGGGGAAAAAAAGAGTCCTTTGTTGTGTCCTTACGTATAGATGTTAAGTAAAAACATCGTTAAATTGCATTTGAGAGCGTCAAAATGGATATTTTCGTTGGAATATGATACCCGAAATTTCTCGCGATTACAATACTTCCTTTTAATTCATACAAGGAAGTAAAAATATGATTAATTTTGCCTTAAGCTCGATTTTAAAATTTGTGATTGTGAGATTTTCCTATGATGGAAAAAACAGGTGTGAAACTTCTGTAGAATACATTATTTTGCCGAAGATTCACTAAAGGAACAATCCTTCTCAAAGCGATCGGTACGCCATTTCCACTAGAGCAAAACCAAAATATCGTTTGTAACTAAGTTCACTGGTTGCTTTTTGGAATAAATATATAGTTGAAATGGGAAATATATAGACATGTAATATATATTTTTTACGGGAAAAGTAATTATTCTTTTTCTTCCTTAAAATTTACCAAGGTGGTTGTGATAATATGTAAGCACCTGTTTAAGATTGTTATTCTGATAGAACCTGAATGTATTTTGCATTTACAGATTCTTTCAGATTTTTATTTAAAATATTAGTTATTTATATTGATCCACATGAGTTTTAAAAAAAACTAAATTTTTGTAAAACTATGCATAGGTAGCGCAAAATGCCCAAACTGTTATTAAATCCACCCTTGTATTGTACGGATTCAGTTCTTCATTCGAGTTCTACTGCACAATGATCTGCCCATCGGACCCAAATGTATTAAATTTTGACTCATCTGCAAGTACAGCATTGTTCAAATCTCATAAATATTTGTTTACCATGAATTTTACGAACTCCAGGCATTTTGACCTTGTTTTCTTGTCGACGAAGAATTTCCTTGTGGCTGACCGCCCAGTGTATCCACGTGCTCTAATGAAATGTTTAAACAGTTCAAGGGTTATTTTTTTTTCAAACCAGCAGTCCAGTATATGTTTTACAGCAAGGATGTCAAACTCACGGCCTGCGGGCCGCATGCGGCCCACAATAAATATTTTTGCTGCCCGGCCAATATATCGGCAAATAATAATATATAATAATAAAATAATATATCGACGAAAAAAAATGAAATGTTTACTGCTAAGTAATTAACGATAATTTATTCAGTGTTGTTAGATTACTCACAGCGAGCTGACACACACACTACTTAAATTACAAATGCCTGTGAGTAGCTTGCGTTCAGCTACCTTCGGCTTTTGGGGGACACGTGCACTCAGAACTTGTACGCATCCACCGATAGCCGAATGTGGCCGAACTCATGGTCTCAGTTTTCCAATCATAGATTTGTACGATATATTGGTGCATGCATGTGCATGCACTTTGCTTTATTATTAATTATTACTTAATTCATATTGTTACGGATTTCATAGTTATTTATTTATTTAGTTTTTTTTATTTAAAATTGTAATTAGATTTGCTTCATGTTGCCTTAGCAACGCAGACGATTTTTGAAAAGACAGCTGCGTTGGAAGGTTAAAAATAGAACAGCGCGTGCATTTAATACCTAATAAATAAATATCTCGTAATTGCTGATGTCATCCACAAAAATCCAGATATTTATAGATGTTTCCAGTATATTCGAGAAATTAATTATAAAGCTTATAAAAGCCGAGAACAAACAACTCATCTCAGTAGTAGCTGTAGTTCTAGCGAACTGTTTGTTTACTTAATGCTGTGATTGATTTGTAGCGATTTCGCTGTGAGATAGAATTAGTTTCTCTGTTTTGAATTGATTTTTGCTAAACGTTTGACATTTTGTGATATTGTTAGAATATTTTTGAAGAAATATTTCAGCATTTTGATTTATCTCTTGTGGAAAGAACAAATTTTTGTTAACTTTTTAATATTGACCGTGTTTATTCCAGTCCTTTGTGTTCAGTATGTCTATATCAAAACCAAGTGGTAGTAAAATTAAACGAAAAATCGCTGATGAACATAGAATATTCCAAGTAAAATGGGAATTAGAATATTTTTGCTGTGAAATAAAAGATAAAATAGTGGCGACCCAAACAGTGTTTCTCAACACACTGTACAGCGTACATTGCTGCGTATGGGCCTACGCAGCCGGAAGCCGAAGCATGTCCCTGCACTGATGACATGTCATCGCCAGCTGCGACTGAAGTGGGCCAAAAAACATCGGAATTGGACATTAGAAGAATGGAAGAAAGTTGCATGGTCCGACGAATCACGTTTTCTGATCCGTCACATTGACACGCGTGTGCTAATACGGCGATTTCCAAACGAAACCCTGTCTGCACTCCAAACGAAACCCTGTCTGCACTCCAAACGAAACCCTGTCTGCACTCCAAACGAAACCCTGTCTGCACGGAGGCTTGGCTCCTCCGTCCAACTGTGACTGTCTGCACAGTTGGACGGAGGAGCCAAGCCGGTTGCGGGGGTGTTATGGTGTGGGCAATGTTTTCATGGAGTAGATTAGGACCCATAATCTTCATAGAAAATCCCTGAGATCTGTGCGCTACGTGAGCATCGTTGCAAACCAGGTTCACCCATTCATGACAACAGTATTTTCGGCGGGGTATAGTGTTTACCAAGATGATAATGCTCCATGTCATAAGGGTTGAATCTTCAGGGAGTGGTTCGAGGAACATTCCAGTGACTTTCAAGTAATGTCTTGGCCTCCAAATTCACCTGGTATTAATCCAATACAGTATTTGTGGTCTCACCTGAAAAAACAAATTCGTGCTGCTACACTAACCCCTCGCAATGTTTAGGAATTGCAGGACCAGTTGATGAACGCTTGGTACCGGTCACCTCAGACTACGTATCAGCACCTTGCGGAGTCAATGCCACGCTGAGCGCTGGCAGTTTTGAGGGCTAAAGGTCGTCCTACATGTTATTAATAGGGTGATCATAATGTAACGGCTCTTCGATGTATATGGTACTGCCGATTTTAGTAAAAACCAGAGACGTACAACTAAAAAATTACAATGTCCTATGGCTAATCATTTTTTAGTTATGCAACATATGCACGTACGTATAGGCGTCACAAAAATCCTTTTTGAAGCTTGAAATGACGTAGAGATTCGTGTTTTGGCATTTTTAAATTTAAAGAGACAATTTTATAAAAGTCATGAAATCCGACTTTTAATTCGTTCATCCACCCCCTATGCTTATTTACATTTAGGAAAATTGTGTACTCATTAAAGAAAGTAAAACATTTTGTACTCATGCATTTGAACCTTTTATAGAATTTTATACTACATACCTCACTTGTTTTTATACTAAAAATCATACTTTCGGAGTCTTCATAATATATATATTTTGTAAGGGTATATACAAATATTAAATAAAGAGCTAAAGGCAAATAACTTTGTAACGTATATTAGCAAATAAATAAAGAAATTTTACATAAGAGTTAATATAAATAAGCATAAGACCCTTAAAGTTAATTACTTAGAAATACACGTCTTTTGTACGATTTTTTCATTTATATACTGATATATATATGTTTAGAGATATTAAGTAAATAATACCAAAAATCAATTATGTCACCACCGGTTTTTTTGTAAATAGCACTAAAATTCAACTATGCCCTCACCAGGACTCCAACTGCGGATCCTTAAACCGCTAATTGGACGTTCTGTCACTTACGCTTAATCTCACGGAGAAGGCGATAATCTCTTATGCATATAGGTCTGAAAACTCTACGATTGTATGATTTTTAATGCTACTTTTATTGTAAAATTTAATACTATTTGCCAAAAACCAGTAAGTTCCATTTACTTCCAAATCCAGCGATTGATTTAAAAATTTTTTAAACAAATTAAACATTGAAATAAACATGCTTAGTGAATAATAGCTAAACTGAATGTTACACGTTCAGGAAATATTCTTGCTTCAAAGTTCCAAAATAGGAAATCGGAAAACAGAAACTTCATCGAACAAAACACTAATACTTGTGAAGTATATTGGGTTTGCTTCTACAAGCTACGTCGATAACTCAACGTGAATGTTTTGGACGACCGAACACTTGACAAGAAAAGTTAAGAATGTTTCAAATTCAACGGCCGAAGTGTCATACTCCGATTAGAAGTCACAGATTCAAGTAAGTCTTCCGTGAACTTAATTAAACTGCAAGCTCCGATCCAAAAGATGACGCTTTTCCAATTAGAGTATTATTATATTCGGCGAAATGCATCCCGCGGGGATAGTTTCTGGACCCACCCTCCCCTCTGCCCTGTTGGGAAGAGAGGGAGATGGGAAAAGGACTTAATGGAACAAACTGTGCGTGATAGAAATGAAACAGCTGAGGTGTCACCGAAAAGACCCAAATCATCGATTTCAGGAGGTTTCAAATTACAGATTAGGATTAGGTTACAGATTAGGATGTCTCGATGATTCTGATTATAATTTTCTCATCTGAATAAAAGAACGTTTTACAGAGTTTATCTAGTGTTCAGAATAAGAGAGTTACAGAGTTTATCTAGAGTTACAGAGTTACGGAGTTCATCTAGAGTTCAGTTTACAGAATTCATTCTTTAGTGTCACTGAAAGGAAGCATATGTAACGCTAAGCTAACTAGCTTGTTATACTAATTATCGGTACTGCATAATATGTGGATATGTATCAATAATTTGGAAACTAATTCACATAAAATTAACGTTACATATTAGAAAACAGTAAACTTTTGAAAAACATTACATACGCCATATTGTTTAAGATGCGATAATAAGAATAATAATAATAAAACTTACACACATTTTAAGAAAAGGAAGTGAAAATGTCTTCCACAGTATTTCATTGCTTTGATAAAAACCATGACTTTCAATTTTCGGAGGCTAAAATTATTGATAGCACTAATTATCTCCTAAATTTAATTTGGTATATGCTTCCGAAATTTTTCTGTCTAGCAGTCTCAAAAAAACTGATTCTTGTAGCTACGTCGTACGTCTTTCGACTAAGCATTGAAACTTCTACTTGTGGCATGACAGCTTCCACTAACTATAGTTTGACCGTCTCAGATGCAACCTTGGAATGGCATTCCGCCAAAACACATAAACTCGTCCAAAAGGGGCGTTAGTGCTTGCTGCGAAGTGAAAGGTCACGTGAACATCTCCGGAAAGAGAGAATTTATACGCTCGAGTGAAAGAAAACCCCATCGTTTCACCCCATTTTGAGTATAATTTGGGCGCATTTGTGCTCGCGCTCATGATCGCGGATGAGACGGTCGAACTATACAGGAGTTAGAAAAGGACTCGGTTTATCCCTGGAACTATATCTGCCAACAATTGATCTAAATCGTAAAATTTCGATTCTACGGTTATCAAGATCTGTAACAAGGTATGATCCTTTCATAACGTTTTACTACTTATATACATGGATCTGGCAGATCTATCTGTGGTCCCAAATAGTCATAATGTGATCGGCAAAACATTATATAATGGAATGTCCTTTAACGAAACAATATTATATTAAATTTCAGACAGCTGATGTTATTCTTTTCAAACGATTCCTTGTTAAGCAAAGACAGTTGTAAAATTATTAATCATTAAAATTTGTAAAATTATGAACCTACATTTTTCATTGGGGAAAACTATTTACTCTTCCGCTTAAAAATACGAATGTAATAGTGCCATATTTACTTCTTTTAATATTCCCTTATTTTATTTATAAGCTTACAAGTAGTAACGTTTTTATAAGCATAAGATACAAAGGCTTGATTAAAACATCATGATTTTTGTATGATCAATTTTATGAGTGTTTGATAGAACTATATGGACTACATGAACTGTGGATTTTATGAACTTTACTTTTAATGGCATCGCATTTTAGTTTTTTATTCCTCTTTCATGTAAATACTATATTTCAAAATTTATATTTTAAAATCATGTATTGCAATAGGCAAAATGTAATTAGCCCGGAAGGGCTATTAATTTCGTTTTGGCATTTTACTTTGATTCACTTTTCAAACTGTTGCCACTTACAGCCGTGTTATATATTTAAAGAAATTAAATAACGAAGAATCTGCATAAATGTATATATGTATGTCTCTCGCACTGTGATAAAACAACGGTACCTAGAGCCATCAGATTTTGAATAACGTACGTCTCCACCTGAATATAAGCACCCGGAAGCCCAATTTTGGAATTTCTTTTACTATTTATTTCACATTTTGTTAATGCATTTATAAGTTCTTGATTAAGAAACTCATCGATTTCAAAGCGAGCAATGGCAACGTTGTACAGAAAAAATAATTATCTCAAGCGTGAGAAACTGTGTATCAGAAATTCTAAAAATATGCTCATTTTCAGTGCGAAGAACATGATAGTTAATTAAAGGTAACACATAAAACGTTAAATAACGCCCCTTTGGGAGTAATGCAAAATCTGAAAGCCTTCAGATTTTAAAATTTTATTTGTTATTATTTAAAATTAAAATAAATCTAATTAATGATAAATACCCGTTATGCATCTGTGGGACAATACCTGTCATGCACTGTTAAAGACCTGGTGTACCCACTCAGCGTCAACTGAACTGAGCTCTATTAGCCGAAACAGCGAGGGTTTTTTAAAGTCAGCCTATATTCCAACGAAATTGGAGTGAAGGATAATTCCATGCTTTTTTGTTCTAATTTTTACGAGTAAAGAACTCGCATTTATTGCGCTAAATAACTTGGTTCTTTTTAATTAACTAAAAGTCATTTAATTAGCACGAGAATGTATTAGCGAAAAAAATGTACAAAGCTGTACATTTGTATGTCATTTGGAATGAAATAATTGGAAGTGGGGAAAATGTGTCGACATTGTTTATTAATCTTAGTTAGCTCATCATAAGTCTCGTAATTAAAAGAAACGAAAAATAAAAAAGTAAAATCAAAAAGGTTTCATATTTTAACTGTCCTCCCAAAAGGTTATGTTAAGGTTTTTTACACTCTTGCTGTGTTCACATGCTCTTGTTCTCACTCCTGTTAACCCCCATTTTTGTCATTTTAGTTTTACTATTAAGCATCGTTTTCTTCGCATTTATGCCCCATACAGGTCAACAACGAAATCCCAAAATTTTTAAAAGCTGCGTTGCACATATATTTAGAATTTCCGCTACAGTGTTTATGTGTTGACATTCATTTTTATATTTTTTCAGTCTTTTACCAGTTTAATATTCAATTTTCTTCGTAAGATGGATCAAAGTTTTTTTGTCTTTTTATTATTCACTTTTTACGTGTTAACTTGGTTTATTACATATCAAGTTATTCGGAATTACGCCGCAGGTTTCGACCGCGTCTGGCATTAGAAACTTATCTGAAAATGGATTTCCTGTCACTTTAATAGAGAGCTATTACTTACAATACATTCTTTCATCACAAACAAGGCTTTTTATGTTTGTGTAAATGGTGCTGCCTCTTGCAAAAAGAATATTCCTACTGGTATTCCTCAAGCTCGGTCCTAGGACTGATGTTTTATTTATTTTACGCTGCAGATTTTCCAGAAATACCACAGAAAACAACTCTATTTTGGCTTGCTATGCAGTTGACACCGCGTTAGCTGCGAAGTCGGCAAATGTAAATCACGCAGTCAAGAAACTTCAAAATCTCATACCTTCGTTTGAACAGTAGTGTGCACAATGGAAAATCCAAATTAATGCTTTAAAGTCACAGCTCTTGATCATTCGGAAATGCAAAAGGAACGCTCTGATAAAAAAACAACTTGCTTTATTCACTGGAACTGTTCCGGTGGTTTTCCAGGCTAAATATCCTGGTGTTTTATTTAATGACCGCCATACTTGGACACATCATGTTAATAATGTGCGTGACAGGACACTTAAAATCATCAGATGCTTATACCCAATTATTTGGAAATACTCTTCACTGGACCCGAACAAGAAAAGACTTATTTACCTCTCCGTTATCAGACCAATCATAGATTACACTTACTAATTAATCATGGATTATACTTACTCCCGGCATGGACAATTATCTCCGATAAGGATCTTAAAAAGCTTCAAGAGATACAAAGCAGATATCTTCGTATTATTACAAATGCCCATTTCTATCCACGTAACAAATGTCTTCACGACGACCTTAAGATCGAACCGCTGGCGAAGTTTCTCAGAAAATTCAATAAACGCTTCTATCAGGAAGCCCAAAAATATAATATAATGAGCCACTTTGAACTTTTCAGTTACGAGATTCTTCAAGAGGACCACAATCTGCACCCATTTGCGGCTTTCATGTTCAGCGATAGCTAAACTGTTCCTACATAAAGCTTATATGCGCTTTCACATCTGCTTTGTCCAAAATATTAGCTTAATCTGTGTATGTAGCAGGGATGGCCAAACTTCAACCCAATGGGAGCCGCATGATAGATTTTATGAACGTTTGAGAGCCGCAAGTCCACATTTATATCGATTCAAAAATAATGAGACAGGTTTTGAATGTAAAGAAGCGTTTTAAGTGAATTATGAATATATGATTAACATAATTAGGTATAAATATGAATAAATACATCTTACATCTACTGTTTTGTGCTCAGAAAAGTTAAGTCCCGAGAACATAAAAATTTGTAACTCTTGTTCTGGGCAACTGAGTGTTTTTTCGTCAGGCAGAGAAACTAAATAGTATATTCTTCTGATTTCCTTTATAACTCTCCGTTTGTAATTATTGTTATTTTATTTTCGTAGAAGTAAAAGGAAGCAAAAACATATACATTGGTCTACAATTGCATAAAAAATTTTATTTGAATAAATTACAAATCATGATTAAAAGAAAATGGAGTTTTTTTATTTAAATTTTATTTTTAAACTCATGAGCAGTCTTTTAGGAAGAATAAATTAAATAATATACGTCAACGAAACTTGCAGAGAAATTGTTATTCGAGAAAGAATATTTATTTTTAAATAAGCTATTAACTTTGTTTAGGCTTTTGCTGAAAGAGTAATTTTGTTTCTCCACACAATTAACATGAGGATCAACATACTGAGACCATTAGAATCTTTGGATCCTAACCTAAGAAAACGTTAAACATTTTTCCCCAAAATTTTGGAATAATTATTTTTACTGATGCCCAGTATAGAAGAATTGACTAAACAAATATGTATGCAATTTCAATGGTATTTGAATAATCAGTATCTCTCATGATGGCTGTGATTGATACAGTATTTCAGCATGGCAGCCAATGCCAGAATCTGCCAGAATCTTTAGTAATCTGTACACGGCGCATCATTAAAAATTCTCTAAACTATCTCTCGAACCGTCCCGATAATTTTGGACATAGATAATGAAGTTCATGAGCAGCATTGAAAATTCTCGAAACTGTCTTTAGAATCATTCCGATAATTTTGGACAGATATAACGAAGTTCATGCGCATCATTGAAAATTGTGGAAACCACCTCTTGAATCGTAACGATAATTCTGGATATACATACCTTATTGCTAATAAATCTAGTAGTTCATGCCGGGCTATAAAAATGCTTCAACGAGCAGATATTCCATCTATCTACCAGCCAAACTCTTCAATCTAGCTGTTTAAGTTTGAGCTGTTTTCCAAGTGCATGGCAAATCAAAACTAGTGTTACAGGAACACCTGTCACTACTGTAATGACGTTATTTCTCAAATGAAGATATAACATGAACGCGTAACGCTTCATAATTCTTTGAACATGCACAGATCTTCGATGTGGAGATCTTTTTTAAACCTCATTCGTCTGCACAATAGTTTAGTTCCTAAGCTCTTGCCCAATAGGTGTACGGATCCACCATATTCTAACTGTTAGACCCACAAAGGCTGTCAAGTGACTTAACTGTCTCGTTTTGAACTCCTAAGTAAAATAACTCAGAAGGATGTTTAAAATAAATTATTGTCAGTCTAACGGTCACATAGTACAACTTTCCATTGGGGTACCTAACCTGCGTACAGAAAATAGATCTTAAATGGAGTTTGAAATGGAGTCTGTAAGCAGAGTATACTTTAGAAAAATAAAAGATTAGACTTTAAAAATAAACGCTTACAGGAGCATCATTTCACATTATTGCCTGAAATTTGTAGTGATCAGCATTGATCATTGTACAACTTTTCGTTTGGATACTAAGCTTTCATGAAGGACATGTCAGATGTACATGTTGATCGATAATTAGGAAGAGAAAAATAACAGCAGATTAAAAGAAGTGTAATGCTGGAATCAGAACCGGTGTAATGCTGGAATCAGAACCAGGGCAGAACCAATGTTAATGGGCCGATTTTTGACAGAAACGTTGGAGAAGAGAATCGCTTGTGTTGATGCAACGTTATTGATATGTTTGATGATTAAGGTGAAAGATCGTTATCTGGAATAACAATATTTGATAAAATAAGAATTAAACATTTTGACTAAAATTTAAATCGTTGTCAAATAAGTGATTCTTCCAACGACTCCAAATATTTCAGCATGCTCAACCATTGGTGAAATAAATTGTGATGTCTGCCTAGGATTACCAATGATTTATTACGAAAGATACGAGTTTGACGTGGGAAACGTGTTCATTAAGCGTATTATTATGAATAGTTGGGAAATTTGTCAAGCAACTGCATAAAAATGCTTGACTTGCCTAGGGATAAGAAATTAATTTTGAAGCAGTTCCGCAGAAAATTGAGACAAGTCTCCTAAGAGGCTGAAGTTTCGATCCACCAAAAATAAAACCCTCGTAAAATTCTTCCACAGATTAAAAGAGCTCTATATGTATTGCAAGCCGAAACAGGTTCTTCAGCAGTTACTCCCGCCATTCAAGGACTGAATAAAAGTAGTATTCTACAACAAGTAGCAAATCTTCCAGGTGGGTCCCAACTAACAATGGAATCACACAGGAATGCAAGCAGATACTGCCTGAAGTAAAATTAACTTGAGAAAAATATTAGGGAAAATAATTAAATAAAAATACTAGCATTTCGCTTTAGATTAACTTCGTATTAGCGCACTCCGATGACCATTAGCCGTTCAAAAAGTAACATAACCGGAAAAGCAATAACCAGAAATGGATTTATTAGTAATTTTACGCGTTTGTTGCTCTAACGATAACCCATCAGTGGACAGTTTGAAATCTATTAAATTTTTGCACGCATAATATCAGAAATTAAATTAGAAATTAATAAAGAAACATGGCACTGAATGATTTCTATTTCAAATTCAATTTGTATTAGAAAATTAAACTATATTTATTCAACTGAGTCACATTTCAGATGGCGAAGGATCCCAAGCAGCTCGCGAGCCGCAGTTAAGGAGTAAGAGAGCCGCAGTTTCACCATGTGTGGTATATAGCATGATTTTGACTTCATCCTCGTCACTCATTTTATCTGAAATAAATGGTTGTAAATATTGTGTATATAGTCCTCCGGTTTATGAGAAAAATTTATATTTTTATGTATTATATCTTGTCTTCAGGATTTACTTACGCATTTCTTTCCCTGCATCGCTACATGAAGCAACCAACTGGAGATAGCCGGTATACAGCTTGCATCTTTGCAAACTAGATGCGGCGACAACGGCAAACGAAACGGAACGGAACTTACGCCGCATAAAATTGAGTTCAACAGCAGAATCACAAAATATTTAAAAACAACATATCTTTAGAGCTCCTGATAGAGTGTTAGAGGTTCCCGCGCATGTTTTTATATTCATTATATTATTTCTTTATAACCAAGCACTTGCGTGGCTAGCCTAAAATAGTTATCATAGAAAAGTTCATAGTGATTTTAATTGAGTCCAGCTAGTGTAATTTTATAAAAATATTGAATATTTCTAATTAGACGTCTCATTTTAATGCCTGTTTATTTAAATCAATCACATATAAAAGAAGGAAAAAACTTCTTCTTCTACCGTGTTTATTGCTTTTAAATGGCTTAGTTTATTACTCTATTCTTGCTGATTAAATTTGAAGGTATCTTAGGCTTTAGTGTACGACAATACGGTAGTGCATGGAAGATAAAAATTTAATTTCCGGCTGTTGCAACACATTGCTTTCATATAGCCGAGTTTGTCAATTAAAATTAAAAGATATTCATGTTACATTTTTCCGAATGGCAACGCTGAAGTTTCGTACGCTGGAGATAAAAATTTTTGTTTTGAACAGTGCTCATTTTTAAACCACTGAGTTTGTTAATAAAAAAATTATTGAAGTTTTATAAAGTATGAAATGACACGTTTAACTGGTATTGCATTAACTAGTTATTTACAATTTCAGGCTTTACTATCATTTCTCCCTTCCGTTTCCTCACCAGAATGCAAATTATTTAGATAGCATTTAAGTCAGTATTTTTGGATTGTAAGACAGAGAGTATTTCTGCCTCTTGAGGTGACGTAACTAAGTTTTGTCAGCCATCATAATATTGTAATTATTCGGCTTTACGTTGCGGCTGTCGTCATATATATTGTTATGCCGATTAGCATTTTGAGACAACTTCGATTTAAATTTACTTGTGTAATCTTTGACTACTAGCCTATATTTTAATTTTAATCTGTCTGTTACTGACTGTGTTCATCTTCACAAGTCGTAGCTGATATTGTAAGCAGGAGAAATGCTTTTATGTTCAAGACTCGCTGCGTCTTTTACTGCACACACAGCGATAATTCGCTTAAAGTCTGAGTTTGCTATTAGTTTATGCTACCAAAGAAATTCAAACTCTATAAAATAAATTCAAAATTCCAGATTTCAGGTGCACATGTTCGAGTGGAGGACTACGTTATTCAAAATTTGATGTTTTTGGGTATAGCCGTTTCTTCACACTGTGAAAAAACATCCATACATGCAGATTCTTCATTAGTTAATTTCTTTAAAAATAATGCATGGGGAAAATATTTGGTGGCAAAAATCTGAAAAATAATATGCCGATTATAAGGAAACAACACAAAATCCCATTTCGAGGCTAATATCCCCTTTCGGGCTAAATAAAAGCTTTTTAGAAGGAGCAGAACGAAGAAAAGCTTATAAGAGTTTTAGCGACATAGAAGGATACTTGTGAAAGCTTATATATTCGCTTCAAAATAATTGCATTTTCATTTCCATGCCAAGTTTATGAATCTTCGAAAGCGTTGTTTCCACAGAAAGCTGTTTGGCGTCCTAAAACAGATGAAATATGAATTCTACCCATTAATTTTACACATTCATTTCATAGAATATGCATTTTTTTCTTTTTTAATATAGTGCAAAACATTGAAAAGTAGTATCATGAGAAAGCGACATAAGTGTAGAAACAGCCATAAATGCTGCTTCGTGATTTGGCACAGGCCAGACGGTATATTGTTTCACAGACGCTGTAATTTTGCGCCAGTTAGTGACACGTAAATATTATCTATTTCTAATGAATAATAATCTTCTTTAAGTTTATTATAAACAAATAAATAAAACTGCATTTTTAATTAATTAAATGAAAATGCATTCCAGTAATGTTAAAATGAAATTGAAATTTATAAAATTAATGTTTTTTGATAATATTTGTTAGAAACCACTTATTCTTGCACTAATAATCTAGATTCATAATTTATTTTTTCGTTTTACATGAGAGTACTTGTACTTTTGTGCACAGCCTTTTTTCTAAATCAATCAATCAATTAAAAACATCATTTGATAGAAACAAATTATTTTTATTCTAAGCATTTGGAATCAACATCTATTTTCTATTTCGCAGTATTCATTTTGTGTAATACGTTTTCTATATTTTACTTTTGTACTAAGCAAAGGAAGTATTGCAATCGCGAAAGGTATCATATTTCAACGAAAACATCCATTTTGGCCGCTCATGAATCCATTTAAACGATGCTTTTGCGTGACATTTGTACCTAAGAACAGAATAAAGGACACGTTTTTCCCAAAACGGATTGAAAAATGAATTTAAAATAGATTCAGAAGATATTGTTTTGTGACATCTGTATGTATGTAACGTACATATGCATTTATCTCACATAACTCAAAAACGAGTAGTCTCAGAACGCTGAAATTTTGTATATGGGACTGTTATAACATGTAGTTGGGCCTCTTCATTTTTGGTTGCAAAATGGGTAAATACGTAAATAAAGAATATGTAAAAGATTAAATTAGCAAAGTAAATTTTCCTTCTCAATTCTAAAAATAGTAACCTATCTCTGCACTGCGTTATTTCTAGATTAATCCATGTCATATGACTCTTACGTAATTCTGGTGATGTAAATGTAACTAAAGCAGCCAATAATAATTTTACAGAAGTATTAATTACCAATGAAAATGCATTAAGAAACAAACTAACTCAGTCTGAATAAAGATTTCACGCTGAACATAACGCACTTGCACGCTTTGGCCTAGCTGTACCTACGTAGGAGGAGCAGACGGATAGTCTGCTCCTCCTACGTTATTGAAAATTAGTTCAAAATGTAAACTTTTCGGTATAGGCACATTTAATGTGCCAACCTGACATTGGCAAAAAATTATTTAATCTGCCTTCGCTTCCAATTTCCTATTCATTATGGATCAACATTTCTCCACCATCAAAATATTTGTTGTTTTTATCACAAAAACCTTTTATTAGGCAACGGAGCTTTTTTGATATCTTGTACTTAAGCACCCCCAACCATCAGCAAATTAGTCACGCTGATTTGCTGGCGAGGACATGCCAAAAAATTAATTCAAAGTATTATTGTCTTATCAAATATTGCACCATATTATTAAAGATTTATATTGAACTGTCCTTAAGGTATTATATCATAATATTTTGCATTAAATTTTTATATTGCTTTAAAATATGTCAATGTATTGTTAATTACCTACGATAGGAAGAATGAATGCAATTAGTACATTACTCATTAATTGTATATCTTCTAAGTTTTATATAAAACGATGTTCCCCATCGAGGAACGTTAAAAAAACATTTCATTCGACTTCAACTATTTTTGTGAAAGGGCTCCAAAACATAACTTTCATTTTTCAACGGACATTTTGAAGAAAATTGAGGACTTTTATGCTTCTAATTAATTATGTGGTATTACTCTTATATATGTTATTGTCTTATAGTTCTAAGCTAGATATTTAGTTATAAATTATATGTTCCTTTACAAAATTATATAATTAAGCATTTTCTAAATATATGAGAAAGATCATGAGTTATGATAGGGCATAGTTCAAGCCTGTAGGCTATGTCCTGGATGTTTTTTCATTTCTTTCCTCTAAATTTTTCTTTTCTTTCCTTCCTAATGTACCAATGCTTTGCTCTCGCGGCCTCTCGTTTTGAAGGGGGGGGGGAGATGTAAAATGTAAAAAATACGATGGCTTTGCTGTACGCAAACAGGCAATATATAATTAACTTTCCGCAATTTCAGTATCTTCCCCCTAGACCAGTACTTTCGAGAACATTCTGGCATGTTATATAACCGCTAGTATAAACACCGAGTACACGCCATTTTCCGTCAGACTGCTCCTTCTGTCGCTGCTACAAGACGCTGCGCTGCTCATCCCGTCCTTCTTTCCTTTGTTAGAACAGTTATGACGTAGAAAGCCTCAAATTAATCTTACTTAGTTTAAATTACCATTGAATATGTAATTTGGAGAATTGCATCTAAAGAAAAATGATCTGCGGTGAGAACTGAATAAAGCTAAAAAGCTAAATCCTTCTTTTCCGTAATTTTGCAGCCTTCTACTCAGCCACAACAACGCCCGGACTCTGATCGCCAAGCCAA